>JAQPPZ010014379.1:0-12513 GCA_028583015.1 Wollemia nobilis
CTCCATAGCCATCTATAATTTGCTACCATGTGCCCTTCTACAATGGCCTCTGTAACCGCCTAGTGCTCTATGGCCACCTATAATTTGATGCCACATGCCCTTCTGCAATGGCCTCTGCAATCGTCGGCTGGTCTGGAGTCATGAGCATTTTGTCGTGATATCACGATGTTTTTGCTTCCCTATGCCCTCTCTCCTCTTTGGTCGCGATATCATGACGTTTTGGAGTTCGGCCTCTATTTTCTCCTTCAGGCCGCAATTTCACGACACGTCGCGAAATCGTGACGCCTTCACCTTTCGCACTCATTTTTCACCTTCGGGCTGCAAAATCGTGACATGTCATGATTTCGCGACAGTTGCTCCTCTTGGTACTTCTTTGTGAAAAGTGTCATGATTTTGCGACCACTTTGCGCCTTTGAGCCTTCACTCCGAAAGTGTCATGATTTTGTGACAACTTTGCGCCTTTGAGCCTTTGGTCCGAAAGTGTCACGATTTCATGACCACTTTGCGCCTTTGAGCCTTCGCTCCGAAAGTGTCACGATTTCGTGACCACTTTGCGCCTTTGAGCCTTTGGTCCGGAAGTGTCGCCATTTTGCGACCACTTTGCACCTTTGAGCCTTCGCTCCGAAAGTGTCACGATTTTGCGACCACTTTGCGCCTTTGAGCCTTTGGTCCGAAAGTGTCACGATTTCGTGACCACTTTGCACCTTTGAGCCTTCGCTCCGAAAGTGTCACGAAATCACGACCATTTTGCGCCTTGGCTCCTGTGCTTCGAAAATGTCATGATTTCACGACCATTTTGCGCCTTGGCTCCTTTGCTTCGAAAATGTCATGATTTCGTGACCATTTTGCACCTTGGCTCCTTTGCTTCGAAAATGTCATGATTTCGTAACCATTTTGCACCTTGGCTTCTTTGCTTTGAAAATGTCATGATTTCGTGACCTTTTTGCGCCTTGGCTTCTTTGCTTTGAAAATGTCACGATTTCGCGACCATTTTGCGCCTTGGCTTCTTTGCTTTGAAAATGTCGTGATTTCACGACCATTTTGTGCCTTGGCTTCTTTGCTTTGAAAATGTCATGATTTCACGACCATTTTGTGCCTTGGCCCCTTTTCTCAAAAAGCGTCGCGATATCGTGACAGTTTGACCCCTTGGTGCCCTTTCTCAAAAAAGTGTCACGATATCGCGACAGCTTTGGCACTTAGAGAAAAAAATATTTTTGGGTGATGCAAGATTGCTCTTCCACCTTCGGATGCTCCTGCATCAGACACCCGGGGTGAATTGAGAAGTGACCTTCACTTCTGATCTGTATGAGGTAGACCCAGGCGGTAAACCTCTACCTTCGACAACCAAGTCGCATCTTCTGTGGGCCTACCATTCCACTTGATCAAATACTCAGAATAACACCTATTATGAGTACTTCAGCCCTCACGAGTATTAAGGACTTCTTCTATCTCGTCTGCAACTGGAGTAACCGTGGGAATGCTCCAAAAATCCGGGCTTGGTGTTGCACTGCTATCTCCTTCATGAAACTCGACCAAATCTAAAATGTTAAAAACTGGTGAGATGTTAAGTTCACTTGGCAACTCCACCTCATATGCATTACCTGAATCCCGTTTCCCAATGATCCTGCATGGCCCAAATTTCTTCATCTTCAGCTTGTTATAGGTCTTGGCAAGAAACCTCTCTTTTCTTAGATGGACCATGACGAAATCTCCTACTTCAAACTCCTTAGCCCGGTGCTTCTGGTCTGCCCTAGCTTTATACTGAGTATTCATCTTAGCAATGTGCCTTGTCACCTCCTCATGCACTCCCTTCAGGTGTTCAGCAAAGTCTTCAGCCTCAGCACTGCATTTTTCTCTTGTGTCCATCCTTCTCAACTCTAAAGCATTTCTTGGGCTGCTCCCATAGATTATCTGGAATGGCAATTTATTGGTACTTCTGTTGACTGAGCTATTGTAAGCGAATTCTGCCTACGATAGAACTAAATCCCATCCCTTGGGCTTGTCTCCGACCAAGCATCTCAGTAGATTGCCCAAGCTCCTATTTACCACCTCTGTTTGGCCATCTATTTGGGGGTGGTATGCAGAACTAAATTTTAAATCCGTCTTCAATTTCTTCCACAGGGTTCTCCAGAAATACCCTACAAACTTGGTATCCCTATCCGACACAATGCTCCTTGGTAGCCCATGAAGGCGTACCACTTCCTTGAAGAATAAACCAGCCACATGGACCGCATCGCTAGTCTTCTAGCAGGGAATAAAATGAGCCATTTTTGAAAACCTGTCCACTACCACAAATATGAAGTCGTGTCCCCTCTGCGTCCTGGGTAAAGCAAGAACAAAATCCATGCTAATATCCTCCCATGGCCTTTCGGGTATAGGTAGTGGTTGATATAAACCAGTAGGCTGCCTCACACCTTTTTCCATCTGGCATATCCTACAACTTTGCATGAATTTTGCCACATCTTGTTGCAATTGCGACCAGTAGTAGTTTTCACTAACAAGAGAGATGGTCTTGTCTCGACCAAAGTGTCCAGCTAAACCTCCACTATGCTTTTCCTTGATGAGATTCTCCCTCATTGAGCTCCTCAAAATGCATAATTGGTTCCCCCTGAACAGCATTCCATCTTGAATCAAAAAAATTAACCACTTAGTCCTGTCCAATGTAACAGGCACAGTGTAGGCTTTCCAAGCTTATGTGAAGTCGGGGTCTGCAGGGTATAAACCCTTGAGCTCAGCAAACCCAACAACCTCCACCTTCATCTCCATCAGTAAACATTGCCTCCTACTCAAGGCATCCACAACTCTGTTGGACCTCCCACTCCGGTGCTTCAGCACAAAGGTGTAGCTCTACAGGAACTCCACCCATTTTAGGTGCCTCTGATTTAACTTTCCCTGACTGTTAATATATTGTAGTTCCTGATGATCAATATAAAGAACAAACTCCTTTGGCAACAAATAATGCCTCCATTTCTTCAGAGCCTGAACTATGGCATAGAACTCCTGATCATATACCGAATACTTCTTCCTGGCATCGTTGAGCTTTTCACTAAAATAAGCAACAGGCTTACCCTCTTGGCTCAATACGGCCCCTATGGCACTACCACTCGCATCGTAGTCTACCTGAAACACCTTGTTAAAATTTGGAAGTGCTAAGACAGGTTTCTCTATGACCTTCTTCTTCAGCATAGCAAAGCTTTTGTCTGCTCCAGTTGTCCACTTGAATTCCTTCTTGTTCCCCCTCATTGTCTCCGTAAGGGATGCGTAAATATTGTTGAAGTTTCTAATGAACTTTCTATAGAAACTGGCCAGACCATGAAACGATCTCACCTTAGTCACGCTTCTTGGAGCAGGCCATTCTATGATAGCCCTCACCTTTTTGGGGTCCATTTTGAGACCATCTACTGAGATAACAAATCCCAGGTATACTAGCTCCCTCTTCACAAAGTTACACTTTTTTAGATTTATCAGCAGCTGCTCCTCCCGTAGTTTCTCAAAAACCCTCCTGATGTGCATCAGGTGTTCCTTCAGGGTTCTGCTAAAAATCAAGATATCATTCAAGTAGACAATAACAAATTTGCCTAGAAATTCCTTCAGGACTTCATTCATTAACCGCATGACGGTACTCGGTGCATTGGTTAGCCCAAATGGCATGACCAACCACTCATACAACCCCTCTCTGGTTTTAAAGGCTGTCTTCCACTCATCTCCTTCTCTAATGCAGATCTGATGGTAACCACTTTTTAGGTCAATCTTTGTGAAGTATTCATCTCCACTCAAACAGTCCATGATATCATCCATCCTGGGCAATGGAAATATGTATTTAATAGTGATCTTGTTAATTACCTGAAAGTCTATGCACATTCTCCATTCCCCATCCTTCTTGGGTGCTAGCACTGCAGGTACTGCACATGGACTAATACTCTCCCTAATCAACCCCTTCTTTAGCAGATCTTGAACCTGTCGGTTTAACTCCTCAGTTTCTACAGGCGTCATTCTGTGTGCAGCCTTATTCAACAAGCTCGATCCAGGCACCAAATCTATGTGGTGACTGATCTTCCTAACAGGTGGTAAACCTTCAGGAACATTATCAAAAATGATATCTGGAAACTCCTCTAATAGTCCCATGACTTCCACTAGAGTTTCCTTGCATTCTTCTTCCCTGAACCTAGGGATTATTGCATAGCACATATGATCTGGCTTCAGGCCATCTAAAAATCTTCTGCCATCAACTAGATAGACTCGTGCACTGCTGCATACCTTCTCATCCACCTCCTTTAGGGGTTTCAACTTATGGCAAACTCCATTTTTTGACAAGGAATATGTATTGGCTCGACCATCATGTACAACACTTCGATCAAACTGCCATGGTCTCCCCAGCAGCAGGTGACATGCATCCATAGGCAAGATGTCACATAAGACCTCATCTCGGTAAGTTCCAATGTTGAACTTCACCAGGCATTGCTCACTAACTAGCACCCGATGGTCCTTTTGTAACCATGCAATCCGATAAGGGTGTGGGTGTTTTCTTCTCTCTAGCTATAGCTTGGCAACCATCTCCTCAAAAACCAGGTTATCAGTGCTTCCATTATCGATGATGATGTACAGACCTTGCCTGCGAACTTGCATCTTGTTCGAAATAGGTTGTTCCTCTGGTATGCCTTCTTTTCTTCATTCAATAAGACTCTTCTGATGATCATCGCTTCCCCTCGTTCTGACTCCTCAGAGTGCTCAGATTCTACACCTTCATTTTCTACAGTAGCTCGGGCCTGACCCTCAGGTATTCAATTTGGCCTTTCTTGATGTTGCGGACAGTTGTATGCTCGATGTCCTTCTTCTTCATAGTTGAAGCAGGTTCCTCGAAATACACCTCTTCCAAACCCTCGCCCAGGCCTACCTCTCCCCCTCGGGTAGTTGTTCTGATTGCGTGGGCGTTGGGTATTCTCCTCTTTCTCTTCTTTTTGGTTTTGGCTACTGCTTGCTTCACCAGTCTTCCTCAAATATCTGTATCTTCCTCCATTGGTTCTTCCACCAGCTCTTCCACCCCTGTCCTTTCCTCTCTGCTTACCATCAAATCTCCTATTTAGTTTCTCTTCTACTTTTAATGCAAACTGGTATGCATCCTCAACCGTGCTCATCCTAACCAGCCCCAGTTCTTCTTGAATGCTGGTCCATAATCCATTGATGTATCATGCGAATTTCTCCTTATTCGCCTCAGAATGGCCAGTTCTAATCGAGATCTGATAGAACTCCTTCGTGTACTCCTTGACAGATTTACTTGTCTGTCTAAGACTGCATCTTTCTCAACAAACCCAACTCATAATCTACAGGGATGAATTGCCTCTTCAACTTCTCTACCATCCTATCCCACCTGGTGATCTTTTCCTTTCCCCTCCTATTCCTTTCTAGTTGTACTCCTTTCCACCAGATGCTAGCATGTCCCTTCAACTTTGTTTTTGTGAACCTGATCCGATTCGGATCTGAGATCTCCTCATACTCGAAGTATTCCTCCATGTCGTTGATCCAATCTATCAACTCCTCGGGATTGAGATTCCCAGAATAGGTGGAGACGTCAAACTTTGGCTTCTTCCCGATCTGGGATATGGCTCTATACAGGCTAGCCTCTGCTGGATCCAACACTTCTTCTTCATCAGATGGACCCTTTTCCTCCCAAACTTCATCTTCACTGGGTTCCTCCCTTCTTGGCTCAACTCCTCTTCTGATTTCCTCCTGCAAGGCTTGAACTTGCCTCTACAAGGCTCTAAGATCAACCTCTGCTCCCCTATTCCTCACACCACCATGGTTCCTATGCGGAGGCATCCTACTCGCTTCATCACACCCACAACCACAATCCTGGTGCAAATTGCCTCACTATCGGCGATTGGTTTGCACACTCAGAACCTTCTGGCTCTGATACCACTTGAAGCAGAACTATTATAACACAGAAAAATTCACACAAATTTCATTAACAGAGGTTTCAAATTTAGAAATATAGTAGTTATCTCCAAAAATGGCCAAGAACCCTTTTTACAATGTATGCACTCCTTTTATCACAGACCCGACCCCCTTCGAACATCATTACACAGAATGCGAGATTCCCTATAACCGCCTGCACGAATGTTCTATCGCCGCCTACAGGTTGTGGCCAAGTGTCTCCCATCATCATGGCATGGGATGGCGGAGTGCCCTACAGCCACCAATCCATCCACCCGTCGAGTCATCATTCATAGGAATGCTCCATAGCCATCTATAATCTGCTACCACGTGCCCTTCTGCAATGGCCTCTGTAACTACCTAGTGCTCTATGGCCACCTGTAATTTGATGCCACGTGCCCTTCTACAATGGCCTCTGCAATCGCCGGTTGGTCTAGAGTCGTGAGCGTTTTGTCACGATATCGCGACGTTTTTGCTTCCCTACGCCCTCTCTCCTCTTCGGTCGCGATATCATGACGTTTTGGTGTTCGGCCTCTATTTTCTCCTTCAGGCCGTGATTTCATGACATGTCATGAAATCATGACGCCTTTGCCTTTCGCACTCGTTTTCCACCTTCGGGTCGTGAAACCGCGACATCTCACGATTTCATGATAGTTGCTCCTCTTGGTACTTCTTTGTGAAAAGTGTCACGATTTCGCGACCACTTTGCACCTTTGAGCCTTCGCTCCGAAAGTGTCATGATTTCGTGACCACTTTGCGCCTTTGAGCCTTTGGTCCGAAAGTGTCACAATTTCGTGACCACTTTGCGCCTTTGAGCCTTCGCTCCGAAAGTGTCATGATTTTGTGACCACTTTGTGCCTTTGAGCCTTTGGTCCGAAAGTGTCGTGATTTCGTGACCACTTTGCGCCTTTGAGCCTTCACTCCGAAAGTGTCACGATTTTGCGACCACTTTGCGCCTTTGAGCCTTTGGTCCGGAAGTGTCGCGATTTCATGACCACTTTGCGCCTTTGAGCCTTCACTCCGAAAGTGTCACGAAATCATGACCATTTTGCGCCTTGGCTCCTGTGCTTCGAAAATGTCACGATTTCGTGACCATTTTGCGCCTTGGCTCCTTTGCTTCGAAAATGTCACGATTTTGCGACCATTTTGTGCCTTGGCTCCTTTGCTTCGAAAATGTCGCGATTTCGTGACCATTTTGCGCCTTGGCTTCTTTGCTTTGAAAATGTCACGATTTCACGACCATTTTGTGCCTTGGCCCCTTTTCTCAAAAAGCGTCGCGATATCGCGATAGTTTGACCCCTTGGTGCCCTTTCTCAAAAAAGTGTCGCGATATCGCGATAGCTTTGGCACTTAGAGAAAAAAATATTTTTGGGTGATGCAAGATTGTTCTTCCACCTCCGGATGCTCCTGCATCATTGTGTCACTTCCAAGATCATGCTAGCCAATTAAGCCTATTTAGGAACCTCACTCTAATACCAATTTTTAGTCTCACAATGACACTGAGAGGGGGGGTGAATCAGTGTAGCTCTTTTAAACTTAAATCTTCAACACTCAAAGCCAAAACAATGAAAACATAAAACCAAATAAAGCAAGTATAAAAAGAGAACATCACACAACACAAGATGTACCGAGGTTTACTAATTTGACTACATCCCTAAAAATGACTATTTGGACTCCCATCCAAATCCAACCTTTGCAAAGCACCAAATTTACAATCAATTTACCAACACCCACTGGAAGGAGCACCAACCCCTCTACCAAGCACCCATTTAATTTTTATATTGATAATAAAATGACATATATGAATGTATTCACTGAAACCAGAACCCTCTATGGTCTGTAAGCTCAAAATATAAAACTTTCTATTTCACCCAGTATAACATCCATCTCTCTGCATTACTCAGAATTTGAATCTTCTCTTCTCACAAAAAAACTGATTTTTCTCTTAGCTCGTTCTGCCAATTGCTACACACTTTCTGGGTATTATGTAGCACTTTGTCTGTGAACTCCTATCAAAATTTTAGGCAAAATGGATATCATATGAGATAGTTATACCCAAAATATTGAAGTTATTTTTTCACCACTCTCCAAAAATCATGGATTTTCACTCTTTATTTTTCTCCACACACACTTCTCTCTTCACAAAATAAAATCCCCTCTTTTCAATAAAATACCTTGTCACTTAAAAAGCACACACTTGCATTATTTTTCCCTTATCAATTTTAAAAATATATTTTTTAATGAAGCTTCTTAAAACAATATAACTTCCTTTTTTTTAATTTTGAGAAGGCATTTCATCAAACACGTCATATGCAAAGAATTGACACCTTACTTGTTCTCTTACTTCGGAGCCATGTGACACCTCAAACCAAAAATAAAATATGCTCTATTTGATGCCTTGAAGGTGTAACAACACTAAAACCGAAACTCTGGTGACTCTGCAAGGTCGAAACGACCAACTGAAAGATTTTGCACAAGTGGAACAAATTGACATAAAATTGACTTGTATTGTTTTTGCAACAATTATAACTCTCACATCGTAACTCTATTTTCTCTAAAATTTGAAATATAGAATATCTACAATGCTGACTACATCCAGTCTATATATCGTTGCATAAATCCTTATGGTTCACCTATACCACCTCCACAAAAACTACTGCTGACACACTTTTTCCAAAAAGAGCATTTTTGTGACAATATTGTAATGTTTGTAACATTCACCTCGTTTCTCTATTTTGGTTTAAATTTGTAACACGTGTTCTTGAAGATAATGAAAACCTCCACTTCAAATTTTGCTATCAAATTCTTCTCGATTTGCTCATAGTGCTTCTGACAAAACTACACTTTTTCAGCCTGTACAACCACTTGCCAAATCATCCACCAAGATACCGAAAACGTTACCGATCAATCCAAAAACTGTGCTGACACCTCCAACACTATTCTAGACTATTTCTTGACATGTTGGCATGTTCCAAACTGATCCATCATGTCCAAATGTACCCGTGATGACTTTTGCAATTTTTTGACAACTTCCTAATGATTTTTTCAACTTTTGCAAATTTGCACGAACAACCTGTAACAACTTCACTCGAACATCAAAAACATCCTCATAAGCATTGAAAATCACTGTACATACTCTAAAAAATCTCCAAACAACTATCCACTGCATCAACCTATCCATCTGAGTGTGTTGAAAACAATGACAATATTGTCGTTGCACCTTGCTCAACAATCTCATATGTGAGGGTGGGGGTGGGCAGTAACAACTGCACTGTATGTGAGTGTGGGGGTGGGCAGTAACAATTGCACTCACATATGAGATGCATATGTGAGGGTGGGGGTGGGCAGTAACAACTACATAGTGCAATTATTACTACCCACCCCTACCCTCAGATATAGTGCACTTGTTACTGTCCACCCTTGTGTAGTTGTTACTACCCACCCCCACCCTCATATGTGAGGGTAAGTGTAGTTGTTACTGCCCATCCCCACCCTCACATATAGTGTAGTTTTTACTACCCACCCTTGTACAGTTGTTACTGCCCACGCACACCCTCACATATGAGGGTGGGGGTGGGCATATGAGGGTGGGGATGGGCAGTAAGGGATGGGCGGTAACAACTGCATAGAGATGGGTAGTAACAACTGCACTGTATATGAGGGTGGTGGTGGGCAGTAACAACTGCACTGACCCTTACATATGAGAGTGGGGGTGGGTAGTAACAACTGCACTGTATGTGAGGGTAGGAATTGGAATGGTCAATCTCAAGCTGGAAAACATTCAATAGAAAATAGATCGGTCTACAACCTCCACCTTTTATGGCTCAAATTTTATAGTACAAAGCAATACAAAATAGAGAGGAATTATGTGGGGGTAGGGGATATAAATTATAAATATTAAAAATGTAAATTATAAAGAATATATACTATTATTTGGATGTCTGCAAATGTGGAAAGGAACATATAAATATTTAAGTATATAATTTGTATGTTATAATTTAAGAAATAACATATATTTCTCTCTTTATATGTTAAATACCATATTTTGATATATTACAAATTTTTAACCCATATTGTATGTTGGAAGGATAATTTATATGAAAAATGTTCTAGTTCTAATATATAGTTACTATAATTTTTTATACCTTGATGTTTAGCTTAGTTAGACAACAAAATTGATAATATTAGGATTCAACCTTAATGTTTAATATGACTACACATTTAGTAATTAGTTGTCTATTGTTTCATTAGAAGGATAATTTATATGAAAAATGTTCTAGTTCTAATATATAGTTAATATAATTTTTTATACCTTGATGTTTAGATTAGTTAGACAACAAGATTGATAATATTAGGGTTCAACCTTAATTTTTAATATGACTACACATTTAGTAATTAGTTGTCTATTGTTTCATTAGTTAATTGCCTTGTGATGCCTGTAAGTCAGTCTTGTATTACTCCATTTAGTATTATATTATTATATTTAAACTTCATTCATTAGTTAATTGCCTTGTGATGCTTATAAGTCAGTATTTTATTACTCCATTTAGTATTATATTATTATATTTAAACTTCATTCATATATTAGAAAGAGCCATTGTGTATCACCCAAATTTTTTGTACCCTTACCTTCAGGCTAAAGGATCTATACCTGGAAGGGGGGTGAGAAAAGGATGGAACAATACCTCAAACAGAGAGGCCCTTTGAAGGTCGTGCCTCTTGGGGGAGGGGTATAAAGGTGAATTTTTGACGGATGGTGGGGTTCACCAGGAAACTTTGAGTGGCAGTTTCCACGCCTAGGTTGAGAATGGGTTTGATTTGTTCATTTTATGTTCAATCATTCAGATTCCTAGGTTGGCCAAAATGAAGCTAAGCTATTCTATATGAAGATTCTGATTTATATGAAGACAATAGATATAAATGAGTCCTAATGTGATTGAATACAAAGAATATATAAAATGGAGAAGAGTACACCTGATTTTTGATGTTTGATGAATATTCTGAAGCTTATAGGAGTCCGGATCATCTCAGATATGACAAGATCATCTATAATTGTACAAAATCATCCCAAATCACAAGAGATCATCCGAGATCCCCCAAGATCATTAGCAACCTGACGAATTCATCAGGAGAATTCGTCAGAAACCTACAATCAAGAAAATAGAAACCAAAAACCAAAAATACAATTGCAATAATGATACAAAATGATAGAAATAAGAGTATAGATGTTTGAATGATAAATCCAGTAACAAATTAAATGAGATGCAATGTTTTGGAAACTTATTTTGAATTTTATCATGCAATTATGCTAAATGAGGTGAACTCCAAGATGCAAAACATAAGTAAATTAATCTAATGCACCAATAAATAAGGAAAATGAGATAGAGAATGCAAAATCAGGGCTCTGATTGCCCCCAAGCTGAATTGTAGACCAGATCATCTATAATCGTACAAGATCATCATCAATCTTGACAAGATCGTCTAAAATTGTAGTTGAATTGCCTGCGACGATCCGAGCTACATTTAGATGAAACACAGTGACATCCTACAACAAAACTTGAAAACACAAGTGCAAATGATGGGAGATCACAGCAAAAACTAAAATTGCAAGGAAATAATTATCCAGACAGCCAGGTAGGGAGTCAGGTAGGGAGTCAAGGAGATAAACTGGGAAAATCCTAGTTTATATAGGATTAGGGGGAGGTTAGGAGGTTGGGGATCATCCCAATTTGGGAGATCCTCAACACGGAAATCTCCAACCGCACAAACACGCTTCTGCCCAAGTTGGAGAGGTCGTTGGAACAGAAGCTAATTACAAAAATTTGATTTTGGGATGAAATTGTCTGGACGTTCTGTTCTAGACAAATTCATCCAATTTGGGATGATATCATTAGATCGATGATGATATCGTTAGATCGACGACGATATCATCCAACGGTCACAACAACCTCTAAAAATGGCACGAAAAATGAGGTAAGTGGTTAACGGGCGATTTCGAGGTTAAAATTCAAATTTCTACCTTTTATTGATGGTTTAACTGTGCCAATTTTAGGGTGCTACAATTTGACCCCTCTTTAGCAAATTTTCCAAAAAAAATGCGTTAAAGACGAGTTATTCACGCTTTACAAGAAAGCAAAAATTTATTCCATTTTTTAGATGACGATTCTAGGTCGAATCGTACGACTATTTGCTATGGTGCCCCCTCCGATTTTTTACCCAAATCGAATGTTTGAAGTAAAAGCACGGAAAAGAAAAAATTAAAAAAAATGTCATTTTGAATAAAAATAAGAAAAAATAGGGTAAAACCCTAATTCATTTTTACTGTTCACTTTCGCTGTTTCAGAGCTCTACAGGCGAAATGGTGGAAATGGGGCACAGATCGACAGAAATCTAGTGCGGGTTGTGGGTAAGGATCTAAACCTAGTTTACTATGTTTTAAACTTGATTTACTTATTTTTGACTTGAATTTTAAGTGTTTTTGGGCGTCGCGGATGTTTTTAGGCTGCCGACGAAATTGGAGAAATATGGGTGATCCCATCCAATAAGAGGTGATCCCCAAATTGAAGAACAGAGATGATTTCA
>JAQPPZ010014380.1:0-119362 GCA_028583015.1 Wollemia nobilis
AAAATTTGGAGCAATACAAATACAAGCCACACCAAATCAACGACCGATGTAGAATATCCCAGGCCCACCAACAAGATCGATGGTGACCATAAGGAGCAGGTTGGTCCAAAACCTGCAAAAAATTCTTGCAAAGTTGTTGATATATGAGCTAATACAATAGTCCCCTAGGCATAGGGAGACTCTTATGGATATTTTGAGGTCCATTGAGGTATAGTCCTAAGATGCGTAGGTATTTACAAATTTTGTGGGACATGTACAACAATTTAAGGAACCGATGATTCAATTTTATGATCATGAGATAAAGATGGTTTCTACAACCATAGTTGACCCACCGTTGCACATAATCGCATGCATTAATCACATGCCATTTAAAAGGGTCTTGATCGATACTGGCTCATTGATCAACATAATAACGACCAAGGCACTGAGTCATTTGAAGCTCCCCAAATCGCATATCATGCCCACTACATTTACATTGAGAGTGTTTAACAATGCACTATGTTCAACTATTGGCATGATTATCCTACCCGTGTAGGTAGGCATGAAGACCATCTCCACGATGTGTCATGTGATAGAAGGGGCCATGTAGTACAACATACTACTCGGTAGGCCTTGGATTCATGAAATGCATTGTGTTCCCTCGATACTGCACTAGTGCATGAAATATATTCATAGGGAACAGGTTCACATAGTATCATCGAACGAAGAACCTTTCAAGTTCGTGAACCTAGAATATTTGCTCGAGGATTTTGTACTCCCATCAATGCACCTGGATGTTTGGTCATCATCACCAATAAAGAAACTAGGAGGTAAACCAGCAGTACGTGCCCAACCAATGCCATTTGTGTCACATAGATTGGAGCACACCATTGCTACTTCTAGGAAATCATCAGCATCATTCATGCAACGGGATGAAAGGAGGTTAAATAAAAATGGGTGAGAAAGATAAAGAGCACGAGCTCGAGCCAATCGCCGAGGAGGTTCCCACTCCTATGGAAGTTGAGGAACCCCAAGACAAATCCAAGGAGGCACCTCAGCCTACCTCACCTGCATCTTCAGCAGGGTCATCCACACCACGGGTGACTGTTCATCTCACCAATACAAGGTTGGGTGAGTATATTGTGCAAAATGTGACCTTCGAGCCTATTTTAGAAACTACACAGGAGATGGGCCGACCGCACACCCATCGATATCCGGTTGGATCAATCATACCATTGGGTGAGCCACCCAATTAGACTAACTTCATCTATGTGGGGCTAGATCAGCTTCCCATGCGTACACCCATGGATGAAGATGACAATGAACCATTCATAGTAAATGTTCAGTATCTATCCAACCTAGAGTATGCCATGCGTATTTTTGAGCTATATCATTGGAATGGATACGACCTTGGTCTCTTCGAACAAGGATGTAGGACTCCACTGGAACCGCATTATCAATTAGTCATTGATAGGTTCGGCTTAGGGTTACAGATACAAGGGCAGGATGATCTACTAGCAGCATCCTTGGATCAGCTGTACCTTAGTCTGGTAGACGATGTGGATTTTAATCCATATCATCCTGATCCTTCCAATTTTTGGAGGAATCACCCTATGATATCTGTCATCACCATTGAGCCACTCGAAGATCATCGTGAAGGGCTCCTTGAGCGTATTGAGACAGAACTGAACCCTAGAGATAACCTGGGACACCAAACCCATGATGTAGTCGATGACACAGACATGCAGGGGCGTAACCCCCTTACTGTAGATGATCTCGAGCTAGGAGATATTTGTAATGAATATGGAGAGGAGTCCACCTCTGATATGAGTGGACTAGGCTATGGTGTAGACAAGGAATCCTTAAACGATAATGAATCCAAGGATGAAGTCGAAGGCACTTATAAAAGGCCTTTATATGCGCATCACCAGATGCCTACAGAGTCAGTACATATTACCAAATATATTCTTCCCAACATCGATCATTAAGAGGAAGAGATCGAGCTAGTTTTCTTGGCAGCGTCATACATAGGGTATAATTATATGGTTTTTCTGGATAGTGACGACAACGTACAAGAAGTAAGATTCATGGGGCCTCATTTGGAGGAGCGTCCCATGGGAGTAGGAGTGAATGAAGGGCTCTAGTTCTCAGATAGTGATGAAGAAGATGAGCTAGAGAGGGCCTACCTTGGTCCTCTATATTTGCATTATTGTCACCAATGCATAGACATAGATGAAGTCTATCGTCAGTTACGTATAGGTCAGCATCTAAGAGCAAGATGATTAACCCTAGATCAGATTCATCGGATGGTTAATCCTCCTCCACTGACTTACATGGAGCTCCTAGAGCCAAATGATCCTATTTTGTAGTTAGTGCATAGGGAGGATCCGATTGTCCGTAGTCCTCATAGAGAAGACCCCTTTGTACCTATGCCATTGGAGCCAGACCTTGGGAGTGAATATTACATCAGTTATGTGGAGGATTGTCCATGTGGTTCTGGAGGCCAATACCATTCCATCAATATGGTCTCCATTGACTTAACCACTCCACTTCACAATCCAATAGATCTATCTAAACCATTGTATCTTAATGTAGATGCTATCGACTGGGATCACGCTGATTCGTCGGTAGAGCCTGAAGATTTCTTCCCCAATGAAGAAATGTTGCAACCTTTCCATTTTGTGCTAGGTTGTGCTTATGATGTATATCATGCTGAGAATGCTTCTAACGCAGAACATATAAATCTAGTTGATGACATCCATTTGATCCCTACACCTCACCAACTTGAGGAGGGGTCGCATATGTCAGTAGAGGAAACCTTTGAAGTGGATATCAACAATGATCCCACCAATCCAAAGAAGGTTAAACTTGGAGAGAGTCTCACTCTAGATGAGTGGGCCACCCTCATCCCTCTGCTAAAAGAGAGACCAAATTTATTTGCTTGGATGTACAAGGATATGCCAGGTCTAGACCCAAAATTGGTTACTCATAACCTTTCGCTAGATTTGACGAAGAAGTCGATCAAGCAAAAGCTTAGAAAGATGCACCCAACAGTAGCCTTAATGGTGAAATATGAGCTACAAAAGTTGTTGGATGTAGAATTTGTAATTTCCATCGACTATCCGGAATGGGTTTCCAATATGGTACCCATGGGAAAACCCGATGGAAGAATCCGTATTTGCACGGATTTTAGAGACCTCAATAAGGCAACACCCAAAGATTCATTTCCGTTGCCTAATATTGATGCTCTTGTGGATGCAACTATAGGTCATGAAATGCTCTCCTTAATGGATGGTTTTTTTGGTTACAATCAAATTCGGATTAAACCCGAAGACCAGCATAAAACCATGTTTATAACACCATGGGGAACATTTTGCTACAAAGTTATGCCATTCAGCCTCAAAAATGTTGGTGCGACGTACCAATGGGCCATGACATACATTTTTCATGACTATATGCACAAAATCCTAGAATATTACATGGATGACTTGCTAGCCAAGTCATTACTATGTGTAGAGCATGCGGAGGTCTTAAGGAAGGTCTTCGATCACCTAATAGATTATAATGTTAGGTTGAATCCTAAGAAGTGCGTATTTGGCGTAACTTCTGGTAAGCTATTAAGATTCATCATCTCAAAGAGAGGCATCGAAGTTGACCCAGTGAAGGTCAAGGCTATTTTAGAAATGTGTCCTCCCTCCAACATTAAAGAGTTGAGAAGCCTTCAGGGTAGAGTAGCTTCGATCAAGCGATTCATCGCTCAGTTATTGGATAAGAGTCGACCCATGAATCGATTGCTACACAAGGGGGTCCCATTCAATTGGGATGAGGATTGTCAAGCAACTTTCACTAAAATAAAGAAATACCTAGTGATGTCGCTAGTGCTAGCTCCACCAAGGCCAGATGTGCCTTTTCTGCTATATATATCGGTGACTGACTTTGCATTAGGGACCATGTTAGCCCAAAATAATGTGCAAGGTAAAGAACAAGCCATATATTACATTAGCCGAACCTTGGTGAGTTATGAGCTAGGGTATGCATATGTGGAGAAATTGTGTTTAGCAGTAGTGTTCGCTACAAAGAAATTGTGGCACTATATGTTGAGTCATACAACATATGTTATATCAAAACAAAACCCTTTATAGTACATGATGAGTAAGACGTATCACAATACGTGTACTGTGAAGTGGATCATGCTATTGATAGAATTTGATCTGGAATTCATAAGCCAGAAGTCCATTAAGGGATAGGTCATAGCTGATCAATTAGCTGAGGCACCACTGTCAAACAATAGGCCTCTAACCATAGAGCTTCCGGACGATGCAGTCTTTGTCGTGTCTAAAGCTCCCAAACCCAAAGAACCAGAGAACAATGCTGATATGACTCTGTTCTTTGATGGTTTGAAATGCGAGCAAGGGGGTGGTGCCGGAATAGTATTTTTCACGCCACAAGGAGCTCCCATGCCCTTGTCATTCAAGTTGGACTTTTCATGCACCAACAACAACGCTGAGTATGAAGCCCTACTGTTGGGCCTCCACATAGCTGTCACCATGAATATTAAGAGATTGAACATCTTTGGTGACTCATTGCTCATAGTAAATCAAGTCAAGGGGCTCTTTCAGTGTCGATGTCCCGTACTGAAAGCCTATAAAGATCTAGTTGCCACTTATTTGGCTAAATTTGAATGGTATGACATCGAGGCAATCCCTCGATCGTCAAATAGGTTTGCAGACACCATGGCATCTTTGGGATCTTTAATCCCTTAAAATCCATCTACGGATTTTACTACCATCCATGTCAAGATGCTCTCGCATCCGACAGCAGAGCGTGCAACTTATGATAACAAAGAGTCGATCAATATGATTAGTGTAGAACCAAAAGCTGAGTGGTTCTGCAAAGCTGAAGACTTTCTTAAGAAGGCACCCTGGGGGTCATTAACCTCTCAGAGTCCGACGAGGAGTGGTACTACCATTCACCATAGGGTTGTTTTTGAGTCTGCATTTGCAAAAGTAAATACATAGGGAGAGCAAGTCGTCTTAGAAGTCGAAGCTGAGATTTATCAAAATTGGATGTCATAAATTAGAGACTTCCTAAAGCTTAGTATAATCCCAGAGGGATTATCGCATGTCGCAAGATGCACATTTAAATAGAAAGTGATAAAATATGTCTTAATAGGAGATATTCTATATCGTAGAAGCTACGATGGAGTTCTCCTTCATTGTCTAGAGCCCCAAGAGTCATCTTGGGTGATCTCACAAGCTCATGATGGTACATGCGATGGCCATTTTAGTGGCATGGCCATCGTCAAGTGCATCCTTCGCATGGGCTACTTTTGGCCCACTCTAGAGAAGGATTGCAATGCGTATGTCAAGAAATGCGTCAAATGTTAGCATCATGCTAATCTTACGCACTTGCCATCACAGGCCTTACAGCCCATCCAAGCGGCTTGGCCATTTTCTCAGTGGGGACTAGATCTTATAGGCAAGATCTCTCCCCCATCATCGGGCCGACATACATTTATAATCATGGCTACTGAGTATTTTACAAAGTGGGTGGAAGCAATACCCTTAACAATGACAACCGGAGCTCGTATAGCAAAGTTTATACTGGAGCATATCATAAGTCATTTTGGGATTCCATCCAAAATAATATCGGATAATGGAACGTCATTCAAGAACAAAACTGTGAGAGCTTTGACATCTAAATATAGAATCAAACATAGTTTTGTGACTCCATACTATCCACAAGCAAACGAGCAAGTTGAAGCTTCAAATAAGATAGTGGTGGCCATCTTGAAAAATATGGTCCAAGAAAACCATAAAGACTGGCATATCCAGCTGCCCCTTGCGTTATGGGCTTACAGGACTAGTATTCGGATGCCCATAGGGGCAACCCCATTCTCACTAGTATATGGCGCTGAGGCCATTATGCCCTTGGAATTGGAAATTCCAACGTTGTGCATCGCATTGAAAGAGTTCATCGATGATGACACCATGCGACAAGCTCGACTGGATCAACTGACGCTACTTGATGAACATCGCGTGAATGCCCTGGAGCATCTCCGTGTTTATCAGGAGCGACTAAAATGAGCTTACAATGTCAAAGTCCACCAGAGAGACTTTGAAGTTGGGGATCTTGTCTTGAAAGAGAACCAATAGAACTCTAATTTGCCACCCGATATGAGGGACAAATTTATGGCTAATTGGCTAGGGCCCTATATCATATCTAAAAATATTGGTCTGGGTACTTATCACCTAACATCGCTAGGGGGTGTTGAAGAGCCTGAACCTCTCAACATCATCCATATTAAGGTATTCTATGCTTGAGGAGCATAGTAAAAGGCTTCAAGGGTTCTTGAATCGCTCGGTCATCCTAAAAGGCTCCAAGCTCTTTCATAAGTAGTTTGGTCAATTAAAATCTCCAAAGGCATCTGTAAGCCCTTTGGTCATCCTCAAAGGCTCCGAGGGTTGTTACCGCTTAGTCATCCTAAAAAGGCTCCAAGCTCATTTATGAGTAACTTGGTCAATCAAAAGGCACCAAGAGTTTTTAAAAAATTGCTTGGTCAACCCAAAGGCTCCAAGGATTCTCAAAATCGCTTGGTCATCCCAAAATGCCCCAAAGGTGCTCATAATCCCTTTGGTCAATCCTAAAAGCTCCAAGGGTTCCTAAGAATTGCTTGGTCAATCTAAAGGCTCCGAAGGCATGTACTCATCGTTTGGTCAAGATATGAGGCTCAAAAACTCATAAAAATTATAAAATCAATAAAATCCAAAAAAATGGTAAAGCATAAAATCCAAAAACATTTGCATTCTGCATTATGCATTTTCATTCATGCATTCACTCCATTGCATTGCAAATAGGCATACATCATCCATTGCATTCCGTAATAGAAAGCATTGTGTTTGTCAGTCTTACAAGCGATGCCACATTTGTGTTTTAATCATGCACCTCTGCATTTATCATAATCCATCATTCATGTGAGTAATTATGTTTTTCAACACAACCCATAATGTTGCTATGAAGATATACTCAGGTTTTTCGGTCACTCAACCATACCTAGAGGTCTTATCAAGAGTTGATAGAAAGCTTGCTTTACTTTTGTAGCTAAGGTCCAGTTAGTATAGCCCTTAGCATATCAGAGTTCTATCACTAATCAACAAATTAAGCAATCCTAATAAGGACTAGGGGAAGATGAAAGCTATGAAGCAAGACCGGGTATCCTGAAGCGAAAAGAGTTATTCTTGCTTATCCCCTTGTGTGGATGGTACAGGAAATGTTGGTAGTTGGAAAAAGGACAAGTGTATTTCCTACTCAAAATCCCTTGCTTACGATAAAATGAGCAATATCCTAGAGTGATATCCCACATCAATCCCCAATATTGATACCCTAGATCGATATCATAGATCGACATCCCAGATTGATATCCTATATTGATATCATAGATCGATACACTCAATCGATATTACAAAAATAGTTTTCCCCCAAAGTAAAATCCCCCAAAGGAAATTTTTTGAAGAGAATTATCAAATGTAAATTCCAGAAAGAGAAGATCGAATGAAGATCAAAAATCAAAGCTCAAGTGAAGATCGAATGAAGATCATAAATCAAAGTTCAAATCTAGATCAAATGAAGATCATAAATCAAAGTTCAAATCTAAGATCAAATGAAGATCCAAAGAAATTCAAAGTCAAAATGGAATCGACTCCCTTGCTTCACTACATATGAGCAAGTATCCCAAAAAATTGAAAAAGAAAGAGTGGGAGCAAACTTGAATCCCTAGGATTGCCAACACTATTGTACCTTACGCATGATGATATGTCTGATGCATTAGCACCTCGTTTATGAACAAGACCAATGTTTGAATGTGGAAGAGCTAGCTTCAGGTGTCTTGTATCGCCTAGTGGTCTAGTCCAACTAAAATCTAAACCTAAGATTGGATAAGCACTTGTGGATCCCCTATCTTAGCAATGGGCTGAAAGAATCCCGCTTGACATTGGGGTATGCTTGTGCCTTATCTCAAAATATTCATGTGCACACACAGGGATAATGAATAGTTAGGGCCTATCCTAGCAAAAGCCTTATATCTCAGAAGTCTAGTATGGTCAGTATACAACTTTTGATAAGACAATTAGGGTGTTTGAGTCTCATGGAAAACCTCAAAATATCTCTAAAAAGCAACAAATGCTAAAAGCATAAACCATTAAATGGTAAAAGTCATTGCAAATTATCAAACTGCAAAGTATCCAAGAAGCAATACATCGTTACATAAAGCACAATCAACATATAGGATAGATATCGGATGAATATCAACAACGATGTTTAGACGACCACTGACTATATCATGCATATCATTCAAAGTGCGAAAGAAAATAGAATGACATATCATATCATTTGCATCATACAACTTCATACCATTGCATTTCATATATGGGTGATTAATTGATTAAATTCTTGTTACAAGGATTCTCAATTACAAATCATGATTTTTTTACACATCCTGTGGTGTCATCCATTAGATTGTCAAACATATGTTGCATTCATTCCTTATGTTTTAAGTGATTAAAGCATACAAGTTCATTTACATTAGAGTATTAACATGTAAATAAAGCATCTCAACAAAGTAATGCATACAATAAAGCAATATCAAATATGCATTAAGAAAAAGCATTGCATCCATATGCATCTATCATCAAAAGCACATCTAAGCATCTAGATCACTGCATACCATCATCATAAATTAAATAGCTATCTAGTGCATGACATCATACATCACATCATATAGCATCAACATAACATAAGCATTGCATCCATGTGCATCACATAAACATAAAATAAAAAATAAATGAGTACACAATAATGAGCCATAAAATGATCAAGTCATATCATATATAAATATGTCTCAAGAGTACATCGAGAGTACAAAAATACCCGCAGGCTACAACTGTGTAGGTCCTCGACCTTACACTAAAAAATGGTACAATACATATATCAAAAAATGTGTACTAAGGAGGGCCTGCGCCCCTAGCCTGTGAATCACCCCCATCATCCCTGTGGCTCCTGTGAGAGCTGGCTCCATGTGTGCTAGAAGACCGGTGAGTCCTCTCGGTCCTATGAGTCCGATGGTTGGAACTCATCGAAGACTACCCTGTAGTCCTGGTCCTGGTCCTCTGTGACCCCATAACCTACCTGTCCTCTAGAACCTGTAAACCCCTCAGCTCGATGAAGCCCTCTAGCTAAGAGATGTGAGCTACCCTCGCATCCAATCGATCATTTCTCTCCTCTACGAGAGAAGTGAGCCACCTGATCTCTGCCATAGGATCCACACCTATGACTAATGGAGTGGCTGGAGGTCCCATAACAACCTAAGAGGATGGAGGGTCTCCCCTCTGTAGCCTAAGCAGGTCCCTCTCTACAACTGCCTCACCCTATTGTGCCACTGCTACATCATGGGCACTAGTGAGCTCCTGGACCTAAGCCTCTACCATTGTAGCTCACTCTGTGAGACTAGTGATCTCCTCCTACACCTTAGCTAGCTGCCTATCTCGATCAGCTAGCTTCACCTCTAGAGTGGCGATAGTGGTGTCTCGCTCCCATTGTTGAGTCTGATATCTGCCAAGCTGACTCTACAAGTCAACAACCTAAGCTAAGAGCAGCCCCTCTGCACTGTCAGGAGGAACCTCACCCTCCTCTAGAGCCTCATCATCTGGGTCATCCCCAAGAGCCTCCTCAATGGTGGCCTCTATGCCCCATCTACCATCTATCCATTGGTGCACCCTACACCCATCAGGATCCACCATTGCCTCTACCTAGTCATCCACTCTGCCTAGAGGCCCTGATCCATGCCACCATAGCATCGACCACCATCCATCGTATGCTAGAGTGGTAGCAACCCTATCAACTCTAGTCTCCTAGAAATCATCTAGCTCATCCCCTAGAGTTAGAGGTTAGATCCATGGTAGATGTGTCTCTAAATCCAAGCACCTATAGACAAATGGGATCTCTAGAATATCCTACACCAGGCTGAACTACCATAGGACATGAGAATAAAAATGGTACTCTCTAATCTCGGCCTTTCGACCGAGTAGCCACCTATCCCGATGAGCCTATCGAAGCCACTCGCCGGCCTCAGTCCAGTCAAGGCACTCCATGTATGGCCACCACTCAATATCATCCGGGTCGAGTCCTACAAACTATGTGATGTAATATTGGGTGTCACCAGCATGGGTCCTGCTCCTGAACCCCTCCTCCTCACGAGGCCAATAGGTGGCATAGCACTGGTGGGCATCATCAATCTCAAAGATGTGTAATGGTAGCTCCCTAAGATGCTCTATCCTGATGTGTTGCTAACCCCAAATATGAAGAAGTAAGCTACAACTGATACCTTGATAGCTTCGATCAGTGATCTAGTACAACTCTCTATACAACTAGTAGAGCAGGGTGCTCCCCTAGGCCAATCATAGTGGTTGAGTCACTGAGCTCTAAACCACTCTACGAATAGTGGCTAGGAGGTTCCAAGGAATCCTCATACTCGAGGAGTCTGGAAGGACAACTTGCACCACCAGGTGCATAAAGATAGCCTCACGAATAGAGAAGACATTCTTCCCCTACTAGTATCCGATATGGACTCCTCCATGATCAATACTACGCTGAGCCTCCTCACTCTGGGCGCCGAAGATAGCATAAAAAATGGGCTCCTTAGCCCCAGAAGTAGAAGAGATGATGGCCTCACCATCAATAGGGATCCTGAAGATCCTATAGATATCCTCCAAGGTCATCATCATTTCACCTGTAGGCAGGTGAAATGTGTTGGTCCATGCATTCCAACGTCGGGCCAACGTAGTCAAGTAGGCTTGATCTACCCTGATAGTGGGTAGATCTAGTACGTAGCCGAATTCGATGGCTCTAAACCATCTTTGCTCACCGTGAGTGAGTTGTCCATGGAGAGTCTTAAGGATGTCGGGCTCACGAGCTCTAGAGGTCAACCTCTGAAATAAAAAGCATAATATAAGGAAAATATAACTAAAAACAAAAAAAATTTAAAATGGCCTAAAAATTGATAAAAACATCTAAAAAATTGATAAAATGCAAAAACATGTCATCAGGACAGTCATTAAAATAAAAAATATCACTTAGACAGGTCAAAAATGCATTAAATGACATTATTTGCCTATTAAACCTTAGGAAAATTAAAAATTTGATAAATTTTTCCTAAAGTTTGTGAACCGTGGGTCAACCCTACGGTCCGCATGCGATCAAAAATTGACCATTGGGATTTTAAATGCTGACCATAGCTGGAAGCTACGGTCCCCAATTGATCAATTGGGAACCATAGCTGGTACCTATGATCTCCATCTAAAATTCCATCGGGTATTTTACTGTGGCTAAAAACAAAAAAATTAAAAAATATAAGCCTAAGCTAACCTAGCCTAAGGTGTGGTTCATTGCCAGCATTTTAATGTGATTGATTAACCAATTAATTAATTTGGTTCATTTTATTGGTAATGGATGTGAGGTCTTGGTTTCGAATTACCTTGCCCTTGCCTCGACTATCGCAGCTAGAAGAAGCTTGCCCGTGCTCTGCCATCGTGCGGTGTGTAGGTGTGAGTGTGGAGTTTGGTAGGGTTTCAGGAGAGTTCTCACTTGTCACTATCAAAGCTCCAAATGCCAAGTCATTGTCAGGGAATAATGAAAAGAAATTTGAAAATTGAGCTTTTATAAGCTTTTCATATTTTACATGGACCGTAGACCCTAGCCACGGTTCCCAAAATTGCAAATGGGAACCGCAGACCCTAGCCGCAGTTTGCAACTGGTAGGCAAATTAATAAAATCCCACCATGGGAAGGTTTAAAATGATAAATCAATAAATCCTAGGGGATCAGAACTCAATAAAATCAATCAATTTGGAAATTTGGTGATAATCAAGCATCGAGATCCGATTAAAAATAAAATATCTAGCTAAGATTATAAAGTACATTCAACCGAGGTCATCGCTATGACAATCCTTTCATGGAGCGCCACACCTCCCAGCCAAATAAATAAACTCAATTCAAAATTCAAAACATTCAAAAAAATCAAATAAGTCAAAATCCAAATGTGCCTCGTATTCAGCTATTTACCCTATACACTTGGCGGTTGTAGCGATTTGCGATCCATGCAATCCGACAAGATGAGTAAATAACCATAAGGACATTTGGGGCAAAAATGGTCATCATTGATTTGATATGTTTCTTCTCAATCCCTAAGAAGGCCTTCATGGTTGGACCGCTCCATGGGAACGAGGCGTTGCATGTCATGTCTCCTATGACATCTTTTTCAGCAAATCATCGACAAATTGATTCAACACAAAACTAATTGGATTTGTATCATTTCGATTCTCTAAGATGGCTATTGTAGCCCGACTGCTCCATGGGATAGGAATGTGCAAATCACTATTAATAGTTGGAATCATAAGCTGAACTAGGCGTAGCCAAGTATTTAATGTGCTCAAATCTAAATTTGTTCAGATCATCCATGGTGGTCAAGCGACATCGTCGCTTCAATCATTGTCATTACCCTCATCGACTCGTCGCTTGAGGGGGTAGTCATAATATCAAATCATAATCAAAATCAATAGAAGATCCCTGAGAATCGTAGATCCCTTGATCTTGTCAAAATTGCGTTCATCCTTGCGAATCATTGTCAACAACTATCATAAGCTTACCCCTTTGCTTGGGGAAAATAGAAAACATGATAATTTGTTTGTATCTCACCTCCTTTCGGTTATATAGGCCTAACTCCTATTGTAGCACCAAAGCTACCCGAATGACTGATGATGAGTGCAAACTCTTTCAAATTTAAGCCTCCAAAGAGTTGGAAGCAATGATTCCAGGATGCGCATCCTTTTGCTGGACCTGGGGCATCTAATGTTGATCTAACTAATGATCATCATAGAACCTTTGACATCATTTTAGGAGGTCTATTTTTTCTCAGCATTGTTTGATCTCACAATGCATCTCAAAAGGGGCATCTGTAGACACCTAAAATGCATCATGTCGAAGGTGACTACTCATATGGACATGCTAGAAGACCATATGGAAGATCTTGGATAGACTCCAAGATAGAGCAGTGGTTTTAACCACTCAATTGGGCTCCTTGGCCTAATCAGTCTGAACCATAGCCTAGACCTACGGTCTATAGGCTGAACCATGGTTGACACCTATGGTTTACAGTCTGGACCGCAGTTGTGACCTATGGTCTTAACTAAAGTTTAGTTGGCCTTCATCCGAGCCAAATCGGTTTGAACGGCCATAAGTTCTAGAAGAGGGCGGTTAAAGGATGAAAGCTTCCAATCCAACTGTCCTAACCACCCCTTCTTGATCTTGGCTTCTCCATGAAGCCACCCCTAGCCCTAGGGTAATGCTATAAATACCCCCTTCAAATTGGGGAAAATATAGATGATTTGTATAGCGAAGCATTATCAAGAGAGATATTGGAGCAGCGGAGCCCTGTCGAATTGTATACTCAACTGAGTATACTGAGAGAGAGCTATTGCACTTATTCCATTTCTATTTGCCAATATTCATGATGATTTGCTATGGATGCCCTAGGAGCCTAGGAGAGCCAAGAAGCACATATTCGGGCAAACGAAGGCCCCTCACAGTGAATCAACCACCAAACCTATCAGAAGGACATTGAAGGTGACCCTTGAACATCAATTTGGACAAGGAGGTCAAGCCCACTACCCTTGAAATTGAGGGTAAACCTATCAGATTGCTAACCATGACTTTCAACCATGGTTTATAGTGTAGACCACTCATCAGAGCTGTGGTTTGTAGTAGAGGTATCACCACCTTACCTTTTTCACTTCTGTCCAGCTAATTAGCTTAGTTTAGCTATTTCCATGGTTCAGTTGTAGTTTAGAAGATTTTTGACCGATAGAATTAGGTTTAGAATAGTTTCATTGCATTTGCATTAAGTAGGCTTTAATGGATTCTTTATGCACTTTCATGCTTTATTTCACATAATTGATCCATGCATAGTGTAGTTGTTGTCTTCCTTTATGCAATTCTATAAATCTTGATCCAATTAACATAGTTTAGAAGTGCTTTTCATGCTTTCTTGATTATGCATGCTTAATGGTATCTTTATGCATTTTTCCTAAAAGGGCCTCATCATGAGAGGCTGCCTATATTTTTGACACTCTTATGTTGTTTCTTGACCACAGGGAATATATTCAAAGGAGATTCAACCATCAAGTTCCTTCCTCAATGCGAAGAAGAGGGCAACTCCACCCTAGAGCAGTTTGTGACTAGTTGAAAAGCAACATTAGTGCACCTACCCTTTTGAGGGCTTTGGCATTGTATTAATTGTATCATCATTTGAGTGACCCTAAGAGGGGCATGATTGTAATTGAGGATTCTTTGCAAATATTAATACAAGAAACACTTATTTTGTTGAATCTATGCAATCTTGTCAATATTTTATGCTTGAATGAATGAATATGATATAATACAGTATATGGGTGCACGCTTTTTGGTTAAGTCACAATCATATCGATCTCTATGTAAATTGATCATTTTTTTATAGCATAACAGGCTTCTCACCTCTCCATTGTACTTGTATAAGTGGCTTATATAATTTTCCACATTGATTTTGGCTAACTTATAGCCCTCATTTGTAAAAGTGATTCCACTTGGATGGTGAGCAAGGTCTAGTGGATCACACCTAACATACATACTACCACATTAGCACTGTAGTAGCACTCCATTTACACTCCAAGTCTATTTTTAATTTTTATTTTCTTTCTTTCATTGCAAATTGATTCACATATTTGCATCATTCCTAAAAGGAATGCATCTGATGAATCATTTCATATCCTGGTCTCGTGATAGGGCACCACTTACTTGGTGGTGGAAAATCCATATTAAAGATCCTATGATTCAAAGCTAGACTGGACTTAACGAGAATACATAGTGAAGGGGTTTATCCATACCCATGAACCTTTAGAAATATATCATCCTTTTCCTATGCTCAAAAAACTAAAAACTCTTAATCAAGATTAAAATTAAGTTGGTCCAATATTCGTCATAGCCATGGAATAGAGCACATACTTCTCTTCAGAGAGTATATCGCTAACCATAGTAAACTGGGTAAGGATTGGTAGGACTTGTGCTCCATAACGGCTTGGATTTCATCACTGAGTGTATGTATGTGGGCATCTAGGTGAAGGTATTAATTTGAGATAAGCTCATTATACCTCTCCAAATTTTAGCACTTCACCTACTTGTAAGGATAATTGGGATCAATGGTTCACAAGCCTTAGGACAACTACAAAATTTGAGAACCTATGGTGCAACCATCTAGACGCAAATCCCATACCACCCATAAATGTTGTTGCCATGGATAAATGGTAGATAGATGATGACCACATTCGTATTGGCATCCTACTTATCACAAAATATCACCTTCATAATTTGATTGATGAAGCCAAGCATGAACAACATGGTTAGTTCTCAAAGTCTTCAAGAAAACCTTGACACCAAATCTAACCTAGAATTTGTTCATCATGTCCTCAAGATGAATCAAATAAAGATGTAAAAAGGACACTCTAGTTCCACCATCAACCTCCTTCACCCTATTAAATAGGTCATTGATAAAAAATTAAAAAACCAACGTATCATGTGGGCTTTCCTCATTTAGTCATGTCTTCACATTCTAGACTACAAGAACTTGCTTGGAAATTTATCTACTAGTGGAACCTTAAGAACTCTCAACTTTGAAGCCTTAGAATAAAATTTTGTTGAAATTGACAAAACCTTTGATACAAACTTCACTACTTATTACCTTGGCAACTCAACCTTTCAGGTGGATGAAGATGCAAATTTTTCAAACCAATTAAGGTAACACAAGTTGTGGTTGAGGCAAAGATAAAGGACAAGGACACAATTATAAAAATGGTCAACATGAACACTCACGACATCAAAATATTCAAGGACAACATAATTAAGGACCAATAAAACAACCTAGTATCTCTTAAGGAACTGGCAACTCAAATATCATGTACAAATATTATAATAGAAAAGGGTACTATGCCACTGATTGTTGATATCAAAAAGTTTTTAAAAGCATAATATAATGATCCAGATGTCTTCTACAATATTCAATTTATGCATTCCTATATCATCAGCACACGAGCACCTATATCACCATCTGTTGATCATCCCAAAAAATTCATTGAGGCACATTCAAGATATGCTGGTTATGACATTTCTTATCCCACATCGCAACCCATTTGAGTTACCCACAGTATAGCCTCCACCAATAGTTCATGGATCATGGATACTAGAGCTACCTACCACATGACTTTCAACAAGGACTTCTTTGAAGAATTCAAATTAGAAGTACTTGGTGTAGTTCACATGGCTAACAAATCCTTTTAACTAGTTGAAGGAGATGGAACTGTTCAATTGAAACTTCCTAGATTACCTGATTTCTAGCTACTTGATGTTCTCTATATCCCTACTCTAAAGCAAAATCTATTGTCACTATCCATACTCATCTACTATGGATTTGATTTGAGTGTCACTTCCAAAGATAAAAATATTTGAGTCATTCATCCACCCTCCAAAATAGTGGTCATGACCAATTTCTTAGATGAAAATATCATCAAAATTATTGGACATCCTTCTTCTAAAGTTCACATTGACAAAGCTAACATGGCACTTAATGCCACCTTGAATCTCAAAAAAAAATTTGTTGATGCATTATGGTATGCTTGCATAGGTTAGGTTAAACTTGATCGATTGAGACAAATGGAGTCCACTATCAAGGGACTACCACACTGTGGAATTTGCAAATCAAACCATAAGTTTGGAGGAACCAAACTATGATATTGAGCAGATATATGTATCTTTTGTACCTTCTACCCCTTCACATAGTAATGCAAATTGTGGTAAAAGTATTGTTTCACATCCATGTTTATCAACATCCTCTGTACCTAATGATACATTCTAGGATCATGACAAAAACTTTGAGGTAAGACATCCATATTACTCCTCACTCAAAGAATTCATGAATCTCGCCATCTCTTAAAGGACATCAAACTAGATGATGTGGGAAAAATGGGCACAAGAGGTTCCCTTAGAGAAAGAGTGCATGAATCATTACTTGTTGAACTAGAACATGCAGACTTGCACCTCACTCTAGATAATTAATCTCTCATGTACCAAGAATCTATCAAACACACAAATTGGAGATATGTAATGAACTAGGAGTATGAATCTCTGATAAAAAATATTACTTGGGATTTAGTTGATATACTACTTGGAATAAAGGTAGTTAAAAAAAATGGGTGTACAAAAAAAAGTATAAATCATATGGCACCCTTGACAAATACAAGGTAATATTAGTGGTTAAAGGCTTCATGCAAAAGCAAGGTATTGACTACACAGAGATATTTGCACCTACTACAAAATGATCCACAATCAGGACTCTTGTAGCCTTAGTAGCACGATAAAGTTGGAATATTCATCAATTAGATGTAAAAACTACTTTATTGAATGGAAAATTAGAAGAAGAAATATACATGGCACAAAAAAAAGGTTTTGAGATTGCAGGAGAGGAACACAAGGTATGCAGACTCAGAAAGTATTTATATGGATTGAAGCAAACCCCTCACACTTAGTTCAACAAGTTGCTAGATCAGATGAAGCAACCTGAATTTGAAGTGTGTAGTTACCAATATATTGATGCAACACTGTTCATCAAGCACAACAAAAACAAAGTCACATACTTCAGTATTTATGGATGATATACTTCTAATAGGTAACAATGAACACATCAGTGAAAAAGGACCTTGCAAAGAATTTTAATATATTTTATCTAGGATTGATGAAATACTATTTGGGAATAGAAGTAACTCAAGAAAATGGTAAAATATTCTTGACCTAAGAGAAATACATCAACAATATTCTAGAGAAGTTTCAACTAAAATATGCATGCTTTGTGACAACACCAATGGAATCAAATCAAAAACTCACCACGAACGATGACACACAAAATGCAGATGCAATACTCTATAGAAGGTTGGTTGGTAGTCTCATATATGTTACTAAAACAAGACCTGACATCACTTATGTAGTGGGGATTCTGGCAAGGTACATAACCAAGCCAAATATATTCACTAGCAATCAACAACAAGAGTGTTGAGGTACCTAAAGACAACCCATAATTATGGCCTATTGTATGAAAAGAATGTAGATATAAAACTCATTACATACATAAAATTAGAATTTACAATAGATAAATATATTGGGAGATCCACATATGGGTACTTGATGTTTCTTGGATCAGCACCAATTTCATGGAGATCAAAGCATCAAAATATTGTAATAAAATATTCAGCAAAATCTGAATATATTGTTGTAGCTTAGATAATCAAAGAAGTGGTATGGTTGAGAAATTTGTTACACACTCTTGATATCACTTAAAAAGATGCTACAATACTGCATGTGGACAATAAATCAACAATCCACATGGTAAAGAATCTTATGTTTCATGATAAGACCAAACACATCGGTATAAAAGTCCACAACATTTGAGAACTTGTTCAATATGACACAATACAAATGCACTACTATCCAATAGTAGATCAAATTGCTGACATCTTCACCAAGCCACTCTAGAGGGTGAAGTTTGAACAATTTAGATAACAAATAGGCTTGAGAGCCTCCATCTTCCCCTAAAAATGGAGATGCAACAAAACCAACAAAGGTAATACTTATTTGCAAAACAACCTTCTTGTGGATAGAAAGTATTAGTTGATCTCTACTCTATCCCATTCATGAAAACCCATTGTGGGTACGAAAATATAAGGGTTGTACTAGTTTTTTAAAATTGAAGCCTATGAAAATACAAAAGGGCATGGGGGATGACCAAATGGTATATGGAGACCCAACATATTGGAGCCGTATTTCATGGATAATTAGCTAATCGGCTACACAAAGAGCCACTTGAGCTACTCATCTACTAAAATAAAATGACCTATCATGAAGGGGGGATTGAAGACATGTCAATGCTACAAGGTCATGTTTATTAGTTAGGTTATACATTAATTGTTATGAGGCTTTAATAAGACCTCATTATAATAGGTTATTTTAATGTGTAATGCCATTTCATGTTCATTTAAATTTCATGTAATATGAATTTGGGAACCCTAACCCTAATATCATTTTTCTTAATATATAATTCCATAACACAAAGGGAGATGTGATTTTTAATTCTCTCAATTGCCAAAAATCTTCTCCTCATTTTTTCTTGTTTCATATGGTTGATCTTGGGCACATAACATTGATCCCCGCTAAATTTTTGCACTTTTTTTTTTGGTTAGAGGAAATGGTTCACTTTGCTTATTGCCTTATTTTTATTTTGAGATAGATGGATTTGAGCTCTTATGTCCATTTTTTTATAGGGTCTCTTTTGGAATATCAGAGGTGACATAACAGGGCTCCTCATCAATTGGGTTATCTTCTTGGAAGATCATAATTTCTTCTAATATTAGATGAATTTTTCCCGCTAAACAAGCAAAGGGTTTTTCTAAAGAGGATTAAAAGAGTAGTTGTTAATATTAAAATTTGGGGGGCTTACCTAGGTTGAGGGTTGTTGGGACTCCTTTCTCAACATTTTAAGAACATCAGGGTCTAGATAATATTCTTGTAAAGCCTTTGAGGCACCTGAAGACTTCTTTGAATCCTTGCAGGGCCAAAATTTCTTGGATTCTACATGGTTCTTGTTAGATGAACACTAGAGAGAAAGGTGATATTGCTTCTTTCAAGAGGAGTAAAAGAAAGGCTTGTTTTCATATTCTATTTCTTGAATCTAGAAAGAGACAACAAAGATCAACTTAATGGATTTTGGCAGCTCAACTTCTAGATTTATATTAATGCACATTCTAACATAGATCGTCCTAGAATTTGCTTTTGTGGTAAGGTAAAATGATACATGTTAATGATACAATGTTATGTTTATTAGTTAGGTTCCAAATTAATTGTTATGAGGTTTTAATAAGACCTCATTAGAATAGGTTATTTTAATGTGTAATGTCATTTCATGTAATATGGATTTGGGAACCCTAACCCTAATCTCATTTTTCTCAATATATAATTCCATAACACAAAGGGAGAGATGTGATTTTTGATTCTCTCTACTGTCAAAAATATTCTCCTCCTTTTTTATTGTTTCATATGGTTGAGCTTGGGCATATAACATTGAGCCTTGCTACATTTTTGCACTTCCTTTTTTTTTTGTTAGATAAAATGGAACACTTTGCTTGTTGGCTTCTTTTGGTTCTGAGATAGATGGATTTGAGATATTATGTCTATTTTTGGATAGGGTATCTTTTGAAAAATCAGAGGTGACATACCAAGGCTCCTCATAAACTGGGTTATCTTCTTGGAATATCATAATTTCTTGTAAGATGAGATGAATTTCTCCCTCCAAAAAAACAAAGGGGTTTTCCTAAAGAGGATTAAAAGAGTAGTTGTTAATATTGGAATTTAGGGGGCTTACCTAGGCTAAGGGTTGTCAGGAATCCTTGCTCAATATTTGAAGAACATTGGGGTCTAGATCAGATTCTTGTAAAGCCTTTGAGGTATCTAAAGACTTATTTGAATCCTTGTAGGACCAAAATTTGGTGGATTCTAGATGGTTCTTCTTAGATGGACACTGGGGAGGAAGGTGACCTTGATTCTTGCATAAGGAGTAAAATAAATACTTGTTTTCATATTCTATTTCTTGAATCCAGGAAGAGACAATAAAGACCAAATTAATGGATTTTGATAGCTCAACTTCTAGATTTACATTGATGCACATTCTTAGCATATATCATCCCCGATTTTGCATTTGTGGTAAGGTCAAATGAGACAAGATCTCCTATGGCTCTCACAATCCCAAGAAGGATGTATTCATGCCAAAATTGGATAGATAGACTAGGGAGTCTAATCCAAAGTGGCACTGAGTTGATATATTGGGTATTCAGGTCGAAGTTCATACCCCATTTCCTTAGGAATATATTGCACTTACCATAGAACTAGGGGCCACCTTCAAGGATACATATCGAGTCTTTGATGTAGTTCAACTTGATTAAGAAGAAAATTTTGGGGAGCACCACTATATCCTTGATTAGGTGGAAGGGTAAGAAGGGGGAACATGTAAGGGAATCCTAGGGGGTCTGATATTGAGGATCAGACCCACTATGATACCAATTATATCCAGTTTAAAAAATATTTCAATATCATCCATGATCCCATGACCAGATCTGATCTCGTATTCTCCCATTTTAAAGTCTAGCATCCAAATATATAAGTAAATCTTGATTAAGAAACAAACTAAGACATCAATAAATATATAAAATGATTTACAAAATCATATTTAAGCTAGGGAATTGAAAGAAATAAATCAAGGAAGAAAAAAATGTTAAATAATGGAAACCCTTCTACTATACAAAATCAACCAAATTGGATAAGAAATTTCTTTATGACAAAAGAAATGGAAAAAAAAGAACTCAAGATGATAAATAAAAAAAATGACGTATATGACTTACTTTAGTATGATACTAGTAAGCCTCATCAAAATAAAATGTGAAACTCATGGTAGAAGACACTTATAATTTAGAACCCATGAAGGCTCATGTGGATTGTGCTATTTATAAAAACATGACAGAAAATGTATGTTATGAATTTGTTCAAGAAATAAATATAATATATTAAAAAAGGGATTTGAGCATAGACAAAGTATGTGTTGTTTTGAATTCTTCAAGTAACAATAAGGGTTATGATAACTTGTTAACTACAAAAGGTTATGATAAAAATACACAACAATAGTTGGGACTAAAAAAGTATATGATAAAACAAGACATTCAAATAACAAGGATAATGATTTTTTTTTTAAATTTAGCAAAAAACCCCTTGTAGGGAGGCCTTGGTCTAAGAAACCATGACCAGGGGGTTCTACACTGTCAAAATCACTTGGGAGTCGTGCTCGATCCTGATTGTATCTGCATTATCAATTGTATTTTGGGTACTCAATGTGCGTTTGGTAGGGTGGATATTCAAACAAGGGAACTCCCTTGGAGGATTGCCCTATCCTCTCCAAATCATCTACAACATGTAAGTATAATGAATTGTTGCATTCTACATTTGATAGCAATAGAGAAAATAAGGATATAAACATTAATCTATATAATTGTGATGATTGGCTTCCTAGTATCAGAATAGAGAATGTCACAACAAGAAATAATAAACATAGATCAATAATAGGGGATATTAATATTGAAGGCAAAAGTGTGACAGGAATAAGTTGTAGTTGCTATAAATATTTGGACAAAAATAGGTACTACATGAAAAAATAAATAAACAAAGACTAAAAAATGATCAAGGTAATAAATCATCATGAAGAGGGATAAGAAGAGGACCAAATCAAAGGACCTTATTACCAAATAATATAATATGTGAGGGTGTTGGAAGTATTACATTATTTGGTACCTTGCAAGAATATTGTAAGTACCTTATTTTTTGAATAGTTGGAATATAGATTCATGTACATGTGTTTATAAATATATAGTGTGAAAAGTATCTTGTAAATATTTATCTTTTAGTGTATGTAATAATTAGAGGTTTGTTATTATGTGGAGTCAATAAAATATATCTCTTATGAGAAATATGAAGAGTCATATCTCTTAAGTGTTTGAGGAGATGAATAGTTTGTTGAAAGTAGAAATATCAAGATTTTTTATAATGTTAAGAGTCCCATAGCCAATGTGTATATATTGAATACAAAGCATTGTAATGTGCAAAGTGAACAAGCTTTGCAATACATTGTATTTACATTGCTTGAGTAGATATTCATCAATAATATTTTTAATGAGTTTATTATTATCATGAATTGAATGTATGTCATTGTGTGAATATTTAATATTGATATATTGTGAGATCCTATGAGGAAGTGTAGATTTGCTAACATCTATATAGTTTTAAATTATTTATCAAGCTAGTCATAATGTAGTCAATAACATATTTAGTACTATAGTACCAAGTAGCAATAATTTTTTTCATCATATAGAAATGTTAACATTTTTCACACATTTCTATTTTAGACATTCCATATGAATTCAAAGTAATCCATTCATTCAATTTGAAGGATATGTTATCCATTATTACATTATTTGATATTTTATAATTATTAGGAAATGATTGATGATTTCACCTCATATGAGGTTGGATAGTCACATCTCCCATGAGCATGAGAGAATATGAAAAGATAAAGTTAAAGGTGAAACACCAAAGGGTGAAAACACTAAAGATTCTCTTGAAACTAAGAGACACATTGATGCATAAATATGTAAGTTGCATGCAAGTTTCTAACTAGTGAGAAATAATATCATATTGTTTTGATAAAAATTATTGCTTGCTTTTGTTGATTCCAATAGGTTGTAATCTTAGCAAAATAAAACACACCATTCCTATGTGTAAATTTTTACCAAAATATGGTTATATATCACATAGCACATACAATTCATATTACAGTATTATTTTTTCATGAGAGTATTTAGACAAGGTGTTATGTTATAAAATTTTAGATTATCTTCCTTGAGAAACTATAGAGAAATTGAACACTTTATTTTTACATGAATGCAAGCTAAATCTCCTTTCCAACTAATGCTATATCTATTAGAGTTTATTACATTATTTGGTACTTGCAAATATTTATAAAATAGTTTGTAAATATGAGATGTGAAAAGAGTCTTGTAAATATGAGTCATTTAGAGTTTATTTTTTAGTAATCATTAGAGGTTTATCATTATTAGGAGTTAATAAAATATATTTATCATATGAGAAATATAAAGAGTCATATATCCAAAATGTGTGAGTAGAAAATTAGTTTGTTGAAGATGAAATATCAAGAGTCTTGGTAAAGGCTATATGTAGAGAAAGCATGTAAGACTTATGTAACAAAATGTGAGATTTTAATTCTTTAGTAGTATTGAAATAATAAGTGTGTAGTCTAGAAAATACAATGATATTATTGTTTGTATGAATACTTGTGTATTTCATTTATGTGAGAGTTTAATATTAATATATTGTTGAATATTTATTATATGGTAATTTTGAAATTAGAGTTACATTAAGCATCTTGTGATAGAGGGCAATGTTTGATAGAAGCCATATAAAAGTGCTTTTAGAAAGAGAGAGTGTTTGAGAGAAGCCCTTGTTGAGAGGATTCAAGGAGAAGTCAAAGATAATGGTAAAAGAAATAAGAGAAGCTAATGTGAAGAGAAGAGAAAGCAAATAGAGGATGTTACAACAACTACGTTGGAAGAAGCAAAGTTGTGTTGGAAGAAATTAAGTCATGTTGGAAGAAGAGAAGCTAGAACATTGGAGGAAGTTTTAGAGAATTTGAGATAATTCTTAAAGAGGAGATATATGTGAGAGTGCTTGGTAGAAAGGAGCGCCTAGAAAATGCACAAAGGAGAGTATATACATGCATGAAGAAGATGACTAGTAAGGAGCATTGCTAAGGAAAATATTGTAACTAAGATATCTCCCACAATGAAAAATAAGGTATCTACCATAACAAATTTTACCCAAGATGCAAATGTAATCAAAATTGGAATGCATAAGCAGACATGAATAATACCAAGATGTAGATGAATTTTGATTGTAGACACTGGAAACATCAAGGTAGAAATAAAACGTAGATAGAGTGTCAGGAGAAATGAGGAGAAACATTTTTTTGTTTCCAAAAGTGAATGCCTAAGTGTAGGCAAAAAAAACATCATTATAAAGCTCCAAGGTATTTGAATTTTTTTATTCATCCACAAAAAGTTTAATATTAAAGCAAGGTTTTTGAAAGTATTAAAAGGAATAAGAGATGAAAGTTGAAATTAGAAAAAATAAAGTTAAAAGGATGCATAATAAAGTTGGTATATTTAAAAGAAGATTAAGTTTGTAATTTAAGATAGTTGAAGAAATAATTTTTTATTGAAGAGAATATTTGAAAAGGAAATTTACAAAGAACATATTAAGAATATATGTGATTGAAAATTTGAAGAGAAAAGAAGTGTTGATTAAAGAAGAAGAAATTATATTGAAATAAATTTGGGAGAAAAAAGGTTTTCTACTTAATAATAAAAGAAAATTTGTTCAAAATATCTTCATCAAAATTTAGGACTTAGGAACAAAGAATATTTTGTTACAATGAAGAACATGGTATAGGAAAGTCAAAGGATAATTATTGTTATATTGACTCAGGGGAAAGCAAACATATAAAAAAAACAAATAATGGTTTAATTTTCTTCAAGAAAGACATGAAAACCAGTTACAATTGCAGATGATCAAATTTTTGAGGTCAAAGGCACAAGAAATATATTAATCAATCTACCTAATGGAAAATGTATAATTGAGAACATATTGTATGTATTGGTATTATCTACTAATCTATTATCAGTATCTCAGATGTTAGACCAAGGTATAATGGTTGAATTTAAGATTAATAATAAGAAAAAGAAATGCTTCATTACTAAACAAGGAAAGTTTATAGCTATTGAATCCTTCATAAATAGTTTATTTACACTTGATACATCATTATCATCATCATACATTGCTCTATCTATAAAAAAATAAAATCTTTGCAATAAGATATTTGAGCATATTAGTGTGTCTTCTTTAAATGAGTTGAATTTTTTTAAATGGTAACAAGTTTACCTAACTTAACATGGAAACCTACAATTTGTCTAGAATGCCAAAAACAACATAGAATACCATTTGAATTAAGTCTGTAGAGATCCAAGGAACCATTCTAAGTGATACATAGACTTATGAGGACCAATGATAGTCAATCTTGGAGGACATAGATATTTAGCCATCTATTGATGAATATTTAGGTAAAATGTGGGTGTACTTATTCAATAGAAATTAGAAGCCTTTATATACTTAAAATTTTTAAATAATTTGTAGAAATAGAGATTGGACATTTAATTATGAATCTTCACTTAGATAGAGGTAGAGAATATTTGTCTAAAGAATTTGAATCATTTCTAAAACAAATGGTATAGAAAGGAAACTTACTACAACCTATACACCACAAAAAAATGATATTATTGAAAGAAGAAATCGCTCTATTATGAAAATAGTTTATTGCATGCTTAAAGAAGTAAATATTGAACATCAATTCTGGACAAAAGCTATCAATACTACATTATACATTAAAAATAGGTTTCCTATGAGAATCCTTAAAAATATTACTCCTAAAGAAGCATGTTTATGAAGGAAGACATATGTAGCACACCTAAGGATTTTTGGATGCAAATCATATACACATACCAAAATAAAAGAGAACAAAATGAGATGCAAAAATATTGCATGGCATATTTCTTGGATATGATGATGCTTCAAAAGGATATTGAATAATTGATTCAATCACAAAATATTCATAAGTAGAGATGTAGTATTTGATGAAGGTTACAAATCAAATATTGAATATTCTAAGGATTCTACAATTTCCATTTTATATATTACATCATAAAAAAGGAATTTATAAAGACTTTTCTGAAGAAGAATAAAAAATAATAAATGAAACTATTGAAGACTCAAGAATTACATCACCTCAACAAAAAAGATAAAATGGAATAAATACTCTTAAATGCTCAAAACTAGAGAGACTACCATATCTTACCACTATAAGACTACAAACTTGTAGTATGAAAAGAATAGAAGCATATATAGGACTAATGATTTTAGTAATAGAATATAAAAAACCAACCTCCATACAAAATGCAATGAATCAACCCGAATGGAAAACAACAATGGAATTAAAATACAAAATATTAATGAAGAAAAAAATATGGGATTTAATTGATCTATCCAGAGGTGATAAAACTATAGGATGCAGATGGGTTTATAAAATAAAGTACAGAGTATATGAATCCATTGAAAAATATAATATATGACTAGTTGTAAAAGGTTTAGCTCAAACAAAAGGGATTGATTATTAAGAAATATTTGTACCTACAACAAAAATGACTACCATTTGTACAATTTATGCACTAAAAATGATGGAAAATATACCAGATGGATGTTAAAAGTGCATCTCTTAGTGGTGATCTAGAAAAAGTATACATGATTCAACCAAAATTATTTATTATTGTGGGATGGGAACAAAAATATGGTAAGCTAAAATAATACTAAATAGTTTGAAACAAGCCCCTAGAGCATGGTATATCAAAATCAATGGCCATCTTCTATGACATGGTTTTAGAAGAAATGCCTATGATTCAAATATTTATGTTATTTGACATAGTTTTTCATGTAGTATATGTTGATGATCTCGTAATTATAAAAAATTCTAAAAAATTAATAGATAGTGTGAAAATTGACTTGATAAATAAATTTGAAATGATAGGCTTACTATTGTTGGTTTAGAAGTTTTGCAAAAGAAAAATCATATCACACTTAAACTAGATATGCAAGAAAATTACTTGAAAGATATAAAATAATAGATTAGAAATCTAAAGAGACAGCCATTGAAAATAGACTACAATTATCAAGATATGATAGATCACCTCAAGTATCTGCTCTCTTGTATCATCAATTTATTGTAAGCCTTATATACTTAACAAATTTATGGTATTTTAAGCCTTAATACTACCACAAAATATCACAGTTTATATCTCATAGGATCAACATAATACAACCACAATATAATAAGATCAATATAATTAATGAATTAAAAATATAGAAAGAAAACTTACATCATCACCCAGAAAGAATACAATCTAGAATTTCTCGTTATATCAACTTTTACATCAAGTTATGGAGCTTTGTATCCATAATATAGTTTTATAAAATGACCTTTGAATTATTATCTTGCCATTTTTCTAAGAGACTATTGATCTTCACTTATGACACATATACATATCAAATAATATAATATACTCTAATACCTCCTGTATTGCAGTATTTGATGTGTGTTTCTCTTGATCTACATAGATGATTCCTAAATATTTGAAACTTGCTTTTACCGAGTACCTTTGTAAAAATATTTGCAATATGATCTTTAGTAGAGATATGTTTTAGCTGAATATGATGACTTTGAAAATAATCCCTGATAAAATGATATTGAGCTTCAATGTGTTTTGTTCTTTTATAAATAATTGGATTTTTGATCAAATTTAGTACTCCTTGATTATCACAATTTATTATTGTTGGAGTTATTTTGATTCCTATATCTAATAGTATGTTTTTTAACCATAATTATTCATTAACTACATCCTTAGTCGCATGATACTATGCTTCTATGGATCAAAGTGCTATTGCATGTTATTTTTTACTATACTAGGAAATTGGTTTTGAACCAAGATAGAAATGTAACCTGATGTAGATTTTCTAGCATCTATAGATCCGACATAATAAGAATTTGAATATCTTTCTAGATAAAACCTCTTATCATCATTTTTGTATGTGAGACCATATTCTATAGTCCTGTTGATATATTGTAATATTATTTTTGTGGCTTTCTAGTGACTTTATTTGGGTTCTTGCATAAATATTGAAAGATAATTTACAACAAAAACTATATTTGGTTGAGTATTTATTAAATATAAGAGAATTCCAATTAATTGACGATAGATTGTACCTAGAACTAAAGTTGTCTCATCATATCTAGATAATTTTAATCCTTGTTCTATAGGAGTATCCTTGGGTTTGCAATTGTTCATCATGTATTTCTCAAGTAGATATTTTGCATACTTTGTTATTGTAATATTGTTTTCATTTTGATGAATTTCCAAACCAAGACAATAATGAAGTCCCAAATATGTCATATAAAAATTCTTTTCTAGATCCTTTTTAACTTCATTTATTATATTTTTTTGAGCTTCCTATAATTACTATATCATCAACATACACCACAAGTATTTATATGTTATTTCCAACCTTTTTGTATACAAAATTGTATCTGATAGAGTTATTTTAGGATTATGTTGTAATAAATGATTATTAATGTTTATATACCATGCTCTTGATGCTTTATTTATACCATACAAAGATATTTTCAACTTGCAAAATTTGTGTTCTTGTCCTTTAATCACAAATCCTTCTAATTCCACAGTTTCCTTCCATTTTGGATGAATTAATGCATGAAATATCATTGTAGATTCTACTACAAAACTTATCAATCCCCTATTTACTATAGTAAGACTACAAGTTTGAGGTCTTGTAGTAGTAATATATAGCATTTACTTTAATTTTGAATCTTTAAGTGTATATCTACGCCATATAGGTTTTTTTCTTTATAAGTTTATAATAATTTTTGTATTTTCATTTTGTTCAACGTGTAACTCTGATTCCGTGTCTTCACTTGATGAGTTTTCTTTTGAAAAATTTAGAATAGCTTTTGAATCAAATTTTTGTTCTTTAATAATATTTTTTATTCCTTCATCAAATACTACATCTCTACTTATGTATATTTTCTTTGTTATTGGATCAATTATTTTGTATCATGTTGACTCATCATAATAACCGAGAAATATTCCATACACAGCCTTACATCCAAAAATTCTCAGTCGCTCTACATTTGGTTTTTGTCTTGATCATACTTCTTTTGGCATAAATTTTTTTAGTATTCTTGTAGGTAATCTATTTTGCAAATATGCAACTGTTTTAACTACCTCTACCCAATACCGATGATCAAGATGAGTTTATTTTAACATACACCTAACAATTTCCATAGTAGATATATTTATTCTTTCTATAATACCATTTTTTGGTGATGAATATGTTGTAGTGAGTTGTCTTTTTATTCCATTTTCTTATAAAAATAATTTGATTTTCTTCGACAAGAATTCACCTCCTCTATCTGAACGAAGATTCTTAATGTTTTTTCTTGATTCTTTTTTATATCAAAATTTGAATTGTTTAAAACAACTAAATACTTCAGATTTGTATTTCATAAAATACACCCACATTTTCTATAATAATCATCAACAAAAATTTGAAAATATTTGTGTCCTCTAATACTAGTAACATTCATTGGTCCACATAAATCTGTATATATTAATTCCAACGGTTTTTGATCTCTATGTTGAAGAAGTTCAAAAGGTATCCTATGCTATTTTACTGCTAGACATTATGAAAAAATTTAGATTCCCCAGTAACCTTAGGTAAACCTTTAACCATTTGATATCTAGCCATATCGTTTAATTATGATGCACTTATATATCTTAGTATTTTATGCCAAAGTTCTTTTATTTTTGAGATCTACTGATAGAGCTATATTTGTCACTATATCTAGAGTGAAAAAACTATCTTTATAAGATCCTAAGGCTATCACTTTTTCTTGAATGATAATAAGACATTATTGTTTCCTTTGCTAACTTTAAATTCAACTGTTATATTTTGATCCATAAGCTGAGATATTGAAAGGAGATTAGTAATCCTGGTACATATAACACATAATTAATTACTCCTATTCCATTTGTTAGATCAACTAGTACATCTTCTACTCCTTTGAATCCATAAGTCATACTATCTGCTATGACAAATGGTTTCTCATACTTTTCATGAAAGGTGTTAAACCATTGTTTATTTCTAGTCATATGCCTACTTGCTCTAGAATCAATGTACTAATAATCCATAATGACTCCCTAGTTTAGAAACAAAAAATAAATTTTGCAAATTTTTATTTTTCCTAATATTTTGATGTTGAAAACCTTTTATCTCCTAAATATTAAAATTTGCAAAAAATCAATAATTCCAAATTTCAATTTCTTTAAAAATAAAATAAATTAAATATTCTTCAAAAAAAAATTTAAACTTAATTTTTTTAAAAGAAAATAACCTAGTTGAATTCCTTATCACTCCAAACTTGCAGAATATTTAAAAATAGAAACTTTAACTATCTTATCACTCCAAAATAAATACTTAAAAACTTTAAAAAATGTATTACTCCAAAACCTTAACTAATTTAAGTAACCCAAATAATCCTTGTAACTCATGCCAACTTTTAAATAAATTTAAATTTAGTAACCCTAATATCTAACTAACCTCCGTTCGCACTCACTTTGGCTCATCAAATTTTTACACTATTCAACCACTCCACTACTATGTAGCTTGTGAAACATTCCTTGTGCTACGTTCCTTGTATAAGCTTCAACTGCTCACTACGTGGGCAATTGCATGTAAAACGTTCTGAAGTCTAACTCTCAAGGTGTTATATTTGGTAGTTCACCTTTCTCTTGGATCATTACATGTTATTTAACATTTGATGGTGCTCAATGGCTTAATACCTCTCCTTCCTTATTGGAACTTTATTCTTCCTTGTAGGCTATTTATTCTTCAACTATTGCACTACTTCGACTGCTAGACTCTTCACCTTCTATATTACAGGTTTGTTCTTTGTGTTGGCTTTCTCTAATGCATTCTCTCAACTTTTGCTATAACTAACCTGATACTAACTTTAATATTTGTTCTTGTAGGTTCCTCTTTTTTATTGTAGCCAAATACTTTATTGATGTTGTAATTGATATATTTGTTGCTTTCTCCTAAGATGTTTTTACCTTATTAATGTTCTCTACTTTCTCTTTAGTGATAGTGTCTGCTTTCTCAATTTTATATGAAATTTTCTATGATGATGTAAGGTCTAAATATCTCACACTTTTCTCCTCTATTTTGGTGTGGGTCAAAAGGCTCACTTTTTTCTACTCTAGTGTGAACCAAAAGGCTCATGCTTCTCTAATGTACTAGATGACTCATGTTTCTTTATATTGTAGCTTCTTACCTAGTTAACCAAATGGGCCTCTTACCTCTAAATTTTCTTCATAAGCATACCTCTATATTTTATGAGCCTATTTTTCTTTTTTGTATGAGGACCACTTTCTTTTTCTCTATACTAACTTGCAGATCTTATCAATGTAGATACTAATCCAATGCTTGAAGCAATATAAAGTAATCTAGGTGCTTCTTTATCTTTATTCAAGATTGATATATCATAGATTGATATATCTATCTTCTTTCTTCTATTATGATTTCTTTCTTTAATCCTAGGAAGCTCTAAGTGCTTTTCAATCTGCTACTATATTTCTTCTTTTCTTCTTTCTTCAATATTCTATCTTCTTTTCTCTTCTTTCTTATATTTATACTTAGAAGATGTAACTCTTATTTATCTTCTATAGGAAGCTTCTCACACTTCTATAACTTAATCTCTATTGCAACTCTTTTTTAAATCAATAATGTCTTAGGTCAAACCTAAGAACCCAATATGATTCTCCTCACTAGAGAATCCAATATCAATATTAATTTTAGGATATCTCTTTCCTGAATGACCAACTTTCTTTTGAGTTGGTTCTCCTTCAATATAGTTGAGTCTTATTCTTCACTAGTTTTCCTTCAACCTAGTGGAATGACCCTAGCATTTCTACTCAATATGACATTAAAATAGAGTCTGAGTATCATTGCCTTCAAAGTGGACATACTCTTATTCGACTTTATAAAATTGGATAAAATCAATTTATAATAGTGGCTAAAAATAAACTCTATTAATCTATATAGAGTCTAGTGGTAGATCTGATACCACTGATGGATTTTTAAGCCTTAATACTACCATAAAATATCAAAAGTTATATCTCACAGGATCTAAATATAATATAGCTATAATATAATAAGGTCAAGATAATAAATGAATTAACAATATAGAAAGAAAACTTACAACATCAACCAAAAATAATACAATCCAAAATTTCTCATTATATCAACTTTGTACATCAAGTTATGGAGCTTTGTCTCCATAATATAGTTTTACAAAATGACCTTTGAATTCTTATCTTGCCACTTGTCTAAGAGAATCTTGATATTTACTTTTGATACATATACATATCAAATAATGTAATATACTCTAATATAAATACCAGACCATGTGCAACCAAAAAATAAAATTTAAAAATTTGTATTTATAAAATAAATATAATAATATTTTGATATTGTACTAACAATGCATATTTCTAAAAGAATTGAGTATAGCAGTGAGTTTGAGCTTGAGCTGGGAGTGAGTGCAATTCAAGTGCGAGTTCAAGCTGAGAGTGAGTGCAACAGTGAGTACGAGAGCAAGATGAGTGTGAGTATAAGCTTGGAGTGAGTATAACCAGAAGTGAGTGTGAGTGCAAGGTGAGAGTGAGGAGGAAGTGTGAGCAGGAAGTAGAAAGTAAAGTGTGATCCATTTGAAGAAAATCTAGTGTAAGCTAAGATGAAGTGTGATCTAATAGGGAGTGCAAGCCAAGATTTAGTCATGGTAGAAGAGTAACCGATTCATCTAGAGTGCATCAATGCTTCAAAAAATTACCATGAATGTGTGGAACATTGTTTTTAAAAAATTGTTAAAGCGAATGAACACTGAAAAAAATAAGAGACAAGAACTATTGTGATCCAAGAGGGAGTGTAAGATAGAAGTGAGTGTGAGGTAGGAGAGAGTGCAAGCTAGGATCGAGTGCAATATGAGAGTGAATATGAGCCAAGATAAAGCCCCATTAGCTAGTATGAAAGGAAAATCATATTTTAAAGCCCTAATAGAAAGTTAGGATGCCCTAGTTGGAATTATGGAGGACCAAGTTGGAGATAAGCATAAGAGTGATTACATGGCAAGTTCAATCTAGGTAGCCCTACGATGAATACCTCCTTGCCTAGAAAGAGAAATTTTTTGAGCTCAGATAGGGATGTTGATTGTTCCATGAGGAAGAAGGTCAAGATCAAAGAGCTTGTAAGTGCTACCAGATCCTCTATTTATCTTAGGAGAAATTTTATCCAGAGTCAAAAAAAAATCTACGAGGAGATATTTGATGATGACAATGATGACCCTAACTATCAATTGCTATAAAAAATAATAATCAAAACAATTTCCATGGCTATTTCCCAATCTAAGGAATTATCGTCCACTCTCAAGTATGTGTTCGAGGGTGTTGCTTAGGACGATCCCAAGGCTATGGTTTGGGGAATTTTGCTATTATTGGTCTTGTTGGGTTTGTGTTTCCATTTTATTTTTTTATTACATACTGGATGCCTCACTGGTTCATGTTGTTCCTCTTCACAACATCCTATAATGTTGTTTTTGTAACAAGGTTTTGGAATTCCTTTCAAAACCCATTTTAATACACTAACTTATCAAAATAAAAGTTCAATCTAGGTAGCAGATGTTACACCATAAGTGAGTATCAAATATGATATGATTGAGAATTATTTAATGGTTCTTAAAAGTAGAGGGTTAATATGTAAGTTTCATAGATCATGGCTAGGGTTTTTAGAAATTCAAAATTGGATCAAGTGGAAGTGGGGATTAAGCAGAATAGCGATTACATGGCAAGTTCAATCTAGGTAGCAGATGTTACACCATAAGTGAGTATCAAGGATTAGATTATTGAGCATGATATAATGGTTCTTAAAAGTAGAGGGTTAATATGTAAGTTCCATAATCATGGCTAGGGTTTTTAGAAATTCAAAATTGGATCAAGTGGAAGTGGGGATTAAATTCAAATTACTCTATCATTTTTCTTCCTAAAGGTTTTTTCTCATCATTTTTTTTAGTGCAAAAATTAGGGATAAAATTAATGGTTTGTGACCCATGGTTTAGGGTAAGAGATGCACTTAATTTGAGACTATGGAATGAATTTTTTTTTGTTGAGATAGAAACTATTAAGAAGCTTCTAGTATGGGTTAGGATTTTTGGAATTCCATATCAACTTATAAATAAAGATGTTCTAAAGAATATTGGAAATACCCTAGGGGAATACATAAAGGAAGGACTAACTACTAAGGAGTGAAAGAATGCTATATATACTCGAATATGTGTTGTTATGGATATTTCAAAACCTTTGTCACAATATATTAATATAAAATTTGAATCAAGAAAATGGGATCAACAAGTAGATTATGAAAATATTGCATTTTTTTACCATAATTATTATGAGATTGGACACATGGCAAGAGTTTGGAAAGTAAAAACTATGAATAAAGAGACCAAAAAATCTAGCCATGATATAAACTTCAAGATGAATAAAATAAATCATATAGTAATAGAAGCAAGATAATATCAAGGATATTCCACTCCAAAAGAAGAGATAAAGAAATCCTATCTACAGTATCATTTGGCAAGTTCAAAAGTAATTAAAGGTGCAAAATAATATATGGAGAGAATTCCTAAAATAAAGACAACAAAAGAGGTCAAGTTTATTCCAAGTAAATCATATTTATTTTTCTCAAGTAGTTTAGAAGCCTTTCCAAGTAATAAGAGTGAAAAGGATGAAGATGTTATCCTTTGCACTTTAAGGTTTCAAGAGCAGCATAATAAAGAAATAAGGTTGGAGGAAACCCATAAAAATTTAGGTTTTTTAGAGCAGAATAAGAAGGTAATTGCTATATAAGAGCATCCTTGCACTTCAGGATTTCTAGGGAAACATAAAAAAGATTGTGCTTTTGAGGTTATTCCTCACACTTCAGATCCTTCAAAACAAGGAAAACCTAAAGATGATAAATTTTAATATGAGCAATGTGAGAATATTGAAGAGATTTATGAATATGAAGTTATTTCTAAGAATGAAAAAAAAGAGAAAGACTGAAGAAGCAAAAACAAAGAGAAAAATAAACCTAGAGGGATATTGATATGGGAAAACAAAATAAAATATCAAAGTGCTAACAAGAAGTGGGGCTAAACCTACAAATAAAATAAAAAATAATAATGAAAATATTATCTTAAAATATTAGGGGAATGGATATGAACCCTAAAAAAGGTATTAAGAAATTTTGAGGTTGGTAAGGACAATATATCTATAGATATAGAAGTTGGACAAAAATTATTTTAGCCAATAGTGGTGTTGAATTTCATCTTGGTAGAATTTAAATTTTAGAAGGCATATGATATAAAAGGAGTTAATTGTGGAAACTTAGCAGTTTGAGGAAGATGGAGATTGATAGAAAGATAAATGAAGAATTTATTTGATCGAAAGGTAAAGTTGGATATGCTTTAATTAACTTGTTAGAAATGTAATGAGAGCAATATGTTTTTTTATTTTTTTAATGGGAATGACCGCCAATAGAAGCCACACATAGCTTATTAAAAAATACCAGACCAAATATTATCTTCATTATAGATTATCTCTCCATATTTATACAAGATGCTAAAGAAATCCACTAAAAAGCTATAAAGAGGATACTACATTATGTGAGTAACACTAAAAAATATGGTGTAGAGCATAAGAAAATTTATGACTATTTACAAGGGCATTCAAACTTAGACTATGCTGGTTTAATAGAGATAGAAAATCAACAATGGGCTACGTATTACATTTTATATCAGGAACTAAACAACATGTAGTGGTACTTTTCTTGATAGAAGTAGAATACCATGCTATAAAATATGTTATATGTGAGCTATTGTGGTTAACATTATTTCAGATATGGGGATCAAGAAAAAACCTATTATATTAAATTATGATAATTAGGGAGTTCTAAAACTAATTAAAATTTAGTGTTTCATAAAAGAACTAAACATATTTAAGCATAATGCCATTTTGTACGAGATCATGTTCAAGATCATCATATTCAAATAAATATGTTCCTACTGAAGATAAATTTGTAGACATATTTACAAAGTCACTTGGATGAAATAAGTTTGAAATCCTTCGTAACTATCTCTACACAAGTTCTACCTGAATCAGTATCAATACCTGAATCTACACTAAAAAGAGCATCAAATTCAAAATAGAAAAGACCAATACCAAAATGAAAAATGAAAGAAAATAAAGACAATGGATATTATTGTTGGCAATTTTGGGTACCTTGGGTACATTGCTTTTGCTCAAGTGAATAAGTTGTCATTGATATCAAGAAGTTGTTTGAAGGAATTTGATTTGATGTAAAATAATTTGTTTTGATGAAGTTTCGGCTTGACAAGTTCGAAAGAAAGTAAGTTGGAAAAATGTCGTGATATCGTGACATATCGCATTTTCGCGACTTAAACAGGAGAGAGAAAGCTTTTTGAAAAAGTGTCGCGATATCGCGACATGTCGCATTTTCGCGACTTAGGCAGGAGAGAGAAAGATTTTTAGAAAAGTGTCACGATATCGCGACATGTCGCAGTTTCATGACTCAAAGAGGAGAGAGAATGTACGGAGTCAGAAATGTCACAATTTCACGACATATTGCAAGGAAGATTGTACGAACGAAAAAGTGTCACGATTTCGTGACAAGTTGTAGGAGGGGGAGTCCGAAAGAAAAAGTGTCATGATTTCGCGACATGTTGCAGGAGAAGGAGTCCAAAAGAAAAAGTGTCACGATTTCATGACATAATGTAGAAGAAAGAGTCCGTAGTGTGAATTGTCGCATTTTTGTGACAAGTTCAAAGAGAGAGAAAGTAGCAAGATAAAGTGTCACGATTTCGTGACATGCTATAGAAGTCAAGCTGAGAACTGTCGTGATTTTGCGACATGCTGCAGAACTCAAAGTGAGAACTGTCACAATTTTACGACATAAAGCAAAGGGAAGATTCTGAAATGAGAAGCATCACGATTTCACGACAGGTTGCAAAGAAGACGTACGGAAGCTGAAAGTGTTGCGATTTCGCAACAGAGTCAGTAAGCAAGTCTTCAACAGAAGAAGCATCATGATTTCACGATGAATTCAAGAAGGAAGAGCTCGAAGCTAAAAGTGTTGCGATTTTGCAATAGAGTTAGTAAGCAAGTCTTCAACAGAAGAAGCATCGCGATTTCATGATTTCATGATTTTGTGACATGTTTCAGTTTCGTGGGCGTAAGGCAGAGAGAAACACAAGGCAACGAAAGTGTCACGATTTCGTGACATGTTCTATTTTTGCTAGTGCAAGCAGTCAAGAGTGCAAGGAAGAGAAAGTGTCACGATTTCATGATAGTTTGAGATAGCAGTGTTCAGTTGGAGAAAGTGTCACGATTTCACGACAGAAATAGAATGCAGGCCTTCTATAGGAGAAGTGTTGCGATTTCACGACAAAAGCATAAAGGAAGGCTATGAAGACATAAGTGTCATGATTTCACGACAAAAGCAGAAAGGAGGTCGACAAAGGGAGAAGTGTTACGATTTTGCAATAAACGCAAAGTTGATGCTGACTAAGTCAAAAGTGTCACGATATCGCGACAAGAGCTTAGTGAAGTTGACAAAGGCTAGAATGTCGCGATATCGTGACAAAAGCCAAAAGACAGTGTATGGTTGCAAAAGTGTCGCGATATCGCGACATGTTGTAGTTTCGCGATAGAAGCTATAGAAGAGTTGCAGAGGCAATGAAGTCGACAAAGTTAAATTTGGGCCAAAAAAAATTAGGGTTTGTAGCCGACGTAGTTTAGGTTTGCAACCGACATAGTTTAGGGTTGTGTAGCCAACTAAGATCAAGGTTTTGATCTTGAAAGTATTGGTATAAAAGGAGGGCTGTTTGGAGAGTTGAGCGATGGTCGAATGCATTGTTGATGTGCGACGTTCGGAGATAGTGCACAGTGCAAGAAGTTTGATCGCTGTGAGTAGAGTGCGAATTCGATTGTAGTGTGTAGAGTGCATTTCATCGAATCATTCTGAGTGTGAAAGATTGCAAAGGAAGAAGAGTGTGCACAGACTATGCAAGGGTTACAGTTCAACCAAGTGCGGGTGTGTTTGCGCAGAGAGAGCAGAGGACATTTGTGCCAGACTGAAGGACTATGTTTGGTGCAGATCAAAGAAAGCGAACGAGGACATTTGTGCCAGACCGAAGGACTGTGTTTGGTGTAGATCAGAGAAAGTGAACGAGGATATTTGTGCTAGATCGAAGGACTATGTTTAGTGCAAATTTGAGGACCAACTTTGGAGGTGATAGAGTTGAAGGTAGAGGTCTCCAGCCAGAGCAGGGAGGACAGGTGTCTTCTGTGGATAGAGTTCCATTTGCTAAGGGCAGCAGAGGCAGAGGTCTTCTAGAGGATCACCAGTCAGAGCAGAGCTAAGGGATTTGTGTCTCCTTTGGGTTGGTGCCCATAAACATTGTAATCGGGAAAGGTATTCCCAAATTTTGATTTGATAAAATTTAGTGAAAGATTTTATCCATGGAGTAGCCCACATTGGGTGAACCATGTAAATTATTGTGTCTCTATTGTGGATGGTGTTTTGTGCATTGCTTTGATTACCGCTATTGATACTGCTATCTATACACTGCATAATATTGAATTGAAGTATAAAGGAAAAAGTGAAAAGAGGTCTTATACTGTTCACCCCCCCCTTCTCAGTATAAGCTTGTGTTCTTCAATTGGTATCAGAGCACGTGCCTTTGAAAAGTTTAAAAACTTGAAGGAAAAGCCAGTAAAGAACACAATGGATTATTCAAGTGGCAATGCAGCACCTATTCTTGATGGATCAGATTTTGGTCTTTGGAGTGCAAGGATGAAGGTTCATCTAATGGCACTTGGGAATGAGGTTTGGGAAGTGATTGAAGATGGGTACACTATTCCTGAACATGGTCCTTATACTAAAGAAGACAGGCTCCTACATCACAACAATTCAAAAGCAATGAATGCAATCTTGAAAGGTTTACAGAAGGCATATCTTACCAAGGTGATTCACTGTAATACAGCTAGTGAAATGTGAAAACAGTTGCAGGTGGTTCACACAGGTGATGTAAATGTCCAAAAGGCTAAGTTGAGACACTTCAAAGGTATGTTCAAACAACTCAAGATGAATGATGATGAAAATATTAGTGACTACATGCTTCGTATGGATGAGGTTGTTAACTCCATGAAAGACTTAGGTCTTGAGCTTGTTGAAAATGATGTTTGTGATAAGATTTTAAGATCTCTTCCTAATAGATTTAGTGAAAAGATTTCTGCTATTGAGGAAGCTAAAGATTTGGATAAGTTGAAAAAGGATGAGCTCCATAGTATACTTGTAGCATTTGAGTTGAGAACTCAAGTGAAGGTTGATGTCAAGAAAGAGGTAGCTTTCAAGGCTACCAAGAAATCCAAGGGTAAATAGCTTCAAGAGAGTGATGAGTCTTCCAGTGATGAAGAGGCATATTACAACAAGAAAGGCAAGTTCTCTAGAAAGCACAAAAGCATGAAAAATATAAGATGTTTCAATTGTGGAAAGTTTGGTCATTATGCTATCGACTGTACTATTCCCAAGAACGAAAGTGATGAAGATATACAGGATTCTAAAAGCAAGGATTCGAAAAGCACAAGCATCATAGGAAAAACAAAGATGAGCGCAGCAATCAAGGAAAGAGGTATTCTCACAAGCACAAGAAGAGTTTATACCTAGAAAAAGCAAGTAAGTGTTCTAGTAGTGATAGTGAAAGTTCTTCAAGTGATACTAAAAATGAGATGTTGTTCATATCAGAAAAAGAGGAAGAACCGAAACATAGATTCATTATCATGAAATGTCTTAGATGTGGAAATTTTGGTCACCTTGAGGTTGATTGCACAAATAATGATTTGGTTTCTAGTATGTATGAGGATGCTTCAGAAAACTATAAGGAAGATGCATGTATGGTTTTTGAAAAAGGTAGCACCTCTAGTGATAGGAAATCTGAAAAAGGGTTTGATGATTCAGAAAGAAAACAAATAAAGGATCTAGAAAGTGAACTTACTAATGCTCTTAGTGTTTTGAAAAAGGAAATAAAGAAGAATGCTAGACTCAAGGATAAGTTAGATGAATGTTGTATGGAGAGAGATTATCTTACAGAAAGTCTCGACGTCTCTATGGCTAAGACACAAGAACTCAAGGATGAGTTAGAGTCTAAGGTTCTTGAGTATAGTGAGTTAGAAAAAAAAATGGCTTCTTTGAAAGAGGAAACTAAAGAGTACAAGGATAAGCTTTACAGGTTTCAAGATAGCTCCAAAAATGTTAAGTCACTCATCAAAGGTCAAAGAAAGACAACGGATAAAACAAGCCTTGGTTTTGTCAAGGAACAAGCTGGAGAGTCTAGTAAGAGACTCCAAAAGGAAGAGAGTTCTGATGAGGAAAGTATTTTATATTATGAGTCCTTGGATGATAGATGCATAGAAACAGAAAATGAAATTCAGAATGAGAAGAAGAAGTTTTCATGACCCAAGAGGTCGAATAAAGGTAAATTTCATGGTAGATGTTTTGCATGTTACAGGTTTGGTCACATGGTTGCACATTGCATGGCTCAAGTGAAGAAGGTGAACAACAATTTTAGAAGCGCTAGTTTCTTTCGAGGGTATTGCTACTCTTGTCAACAGTTCGGGCACAAGGCGATCTATTGTGAGGTAAATAACGAGAACAGGTTTGATCAAAATAGGTTTAGGCAGAACTGGCGGATTCAAAGAACAGGTATGCCTAAAAGAAATAACATTGTTACTTGTTATAAATGCAACAATGAAGGTCACACAGCTAGACAGTGTAGAGCTGAACTTTCAAGGTACAGGAATAGGAATAGTGGTATAAACAGGTCCAAGGATCAAGGCATGAACAAAAATAGGGATGAGAACAAGAACAAAAATAGTGACAAGAACAGGAATGATAATAGGAACAGGAACAGTGACAGGAACAGGAACAGGAATATGGACAAAGAGTTCAAGAGAAGGCCCGACAAGGAAGTTATAGATGCTGATGATGATCAATGCCTAATGGGAGTTTTACTCCCACCCCATAATTAATCACCTCATTAGGAGGTGGGGGAGGGACTAAGCTAAGAGGCTCATTCTTAGTCCCGAGCCCCAAAGGTGACCCTTTGCCATTGATGACAAAGGGGGAGAGATATGAGTAAGGGGGAGAGCTTCAAGTGAAGAGGAAAGCTTCAAGTCAGGGGGAGCAAAACTTCAAAGACAGTTTCTCAGTTGTTAGCATAGTTGGTTTCAGTTTTGGCTCTTAAGACGTGTTTTTAGTAAAGGTTTGCCATCAATGACAAAGGGGGAGATTGTTGGCAATTTTGGGTACCTTGGGTACATTGCTTTTGCTCAAGTGAATAAGTTGTCATTGATGTCAAGAAGTTGTTTGAAGGAATTTGATTTGATGTAAAATAATTTGTTTTGATGAAGTTTCGGCTTGACAGGTTCGAAAGAAAGTAAGTTGGAAAAATGTCATGATATCATGACATGTCGCATTTTCACGACTTAAACAGGAGAGAGAAAGCTTTTTGAAAAAGTGTCACGATATCGTGACATGTCGCATTTTCGTGACTTAGGTAGGAGAGAGAAAGCTTTTTAGAAAAGTGTCGCGATATCGCGACATGTTGCGATTTCATGACTCAAAGAGGAGAGAGAATGTATGGAGTCAAAAATGTTGCGATTTTGTGACATATTGCAAGGAAGATTGTACGGATGAAAAAGTGTCGCGATTTCACGACAAGTTGCAGGAGGGGGAGTCCGAAAGAAAAAGTGTCATGATTTCGTGACATGTTGTAGGAGAAGGAGTCCAAAAGAAAAAGTGTCACGATTTCACGACATAATGCAGAAGAAAGAGTCCGTAGTGTGAATTGTCGTGTTTTTGTGACAAGTTCAAAGAGAGAGAAAGTAGCAAGATAAAGTGTCACGATTTCACGACATGCTATAGAAGTCAAAGTGAGAACTATCACGATTTCACGACATGCTGCAGAACTTGAAGTGAGAACTGTCATGATTTCATGACATAAAGCAAAGGGAAGAGTCTAAAATGAGAAGCATCGTGATTTTGTGACAGGTTGCAAAGAAGACGTACGGAAGCTGAAAGTGTTGTGATTTCACAACAGAGTCAGTAAGCAAGTCTTCAATAGAAGAAGCATTGCGATTTCATGACGAATTCAAGAAGGAAGAGCAAAGTTGATGCTGACTAAGTCAGAAGTGTCGCGATATCGCGACAAGAGCTTAGTGAAGTCGACAAAGGCTAGAATGTCGCGATATCGCAACAAAAGCCAAAAGACAGTATACGGTTGCAAAAGTGTCACGATATCGCGACATGTTATAGTTTCACGACAGAAGCTACAGAAGAGTTGCAGAGGCAGTGAAGCCAACAAAGTTAAATTTGGGCCGACAAAAATTAGGGTTTACAATCGACATATTTTAGGGTTGCAACCGACGTAGTTTAGGGTTGTGCAATCGACTAAGATCAAGGTTTTTATCTTGAAAGTATTGGTATAAAAGGAGGGCTGTTTGGAGAGTTGAGCGGTGGTCGAATGCATTGTTGATGTGCGACGTTCGGAGATAGTGCGTAGTGCAAGAAGTTCGATCGTTGTGAGTAGAGTGCAAATTTGATTATAGTGTGCAGAGTGCATTTCATCGAATCATTCTGAGTGTGAAAGATTGCAAAGGAAGAAGAGTGTGCGCAGACTGTGCAAGGGTTGCAGTTCAACCAAGTGTGGGTGTGTTTGCACAGAGAGAGTAGAGGACATTTGTGCCAGATCGAAGGACTATGTTTGGTGCAAATTAGAGAAAGCGAACGAGGACATTTGTGCCAGACCGAAGGACTGTGTTTGGTGCAGATCAGAGAAAGCAAACGAGGACATTTGTGCTAGACCGAAGGACTGTGTTTAGTGCAAATTTGAGGACCAAATTTGGAGGTGATAGAGTTGAAGGCAGAGGTCTCCAGCCAGAGCAGGGAGGACAGGTGTCTTTTGTGGATAGAGTTCCATTTGCTAAGGGCAACAGAGGCAGAGGTCTTCTAGAGGATCACCAGTCAGAGCAGAGCTAGGGGATTTGTGTCTCCTTTGGGTTGGTGCCCATAAACATTGTAATCGGGAAAGGTATTCCTAGAATTTTATTTGATAAAATTTAGTGAAATATTTTATCTGTGGAGTAGCCCACATTGGGTGAACCACATAAATTATTGTGTCTCTATTGTGGATGGTGTTTTGTGCATTGCTTTGATTACCGCTATTGATACTGCTATCTATACACTGCATAATATTGAATTGAAGTATAAAGGAAAAAGTGAAAATAGGTCTTATACTGTTCACCCCCCCTCTCAGTATAAGCTTGTGTTCTTCAATTATACCAAATAATGTAATATGAGGGCTATTCAAGTTTATTACATTATCTGGTACTTGTAAATATATGAAAAATAAATTTTAAATATGTGCTGTGAAAAGAGTTATAAATATAAGTCAATTACAGTTTGTCATTTTTTTTATTGGTTGGAGGAGTGGGTTTTGAAAGGACCCCAAAAACTTATTTACAATGTGAAGACCAAAACGAACAGGTCAGAAAGACCAAATACATCAAAATGAATTTAGATATGCCACCAAGACAACAAAACTGAAAAGGAAAAAAGTTATTAAGACCTTTGATAGAAATAAAAACCTATGGGTCCATAAAGGCCATCCCAATAAGAAAAAGGAGAACAAGTCAACAAAAATAACAAAAATTTGATCACAGAGGTCATAGAGACAATCCAAGGAAGGTGGAAGAAGACCACCAATTCATTCAAAATCAACATTATTGGTAGGATTCACATCATCATGCTTTTGAAGGTCCTTGAGCTAGTGTTACAATTCATCTTAAATCTTAGTATCCTGATTGTATAATATCCAAGCAGTCTTGGATGCATTCATAGCAATGGATAGGGTCACCATTGTCCCTGCTAAAGGATCAAGGATAGTTTTCTAGAACAAGTTGGTGGTAAGCTCACCCAAGGGCTCAAATAACTTCATGTCGGGAAGGTTGTCTTCGATTATCACTTTCAAGGGTAAATTTTTAGTCTTGATTTGCTTGAGCTGAGGAGACTCCTACGTGACATCAGGGCTATCCTTACACTTTGTCCCTACCACCTTGCTTCTAGTGAATCGACATTGGATAGCATATTATAGGGTGGTTCCAGGTGACGATCTTGAGAGGGGATTTTTTCCATATTTGGAAGAAATAGTGGAATATTTCTCCATATCATCATCATCACTAGCAATATCAATGTCTGGAGTTTCCTGGTTTGATCTGGAGATAGAATACTACTCAAATGGGATTTCCATTTGAGAATTGAGCATCTTGGAAATGATTTGCTCTACTATACAAGGGACTCGTGGCATGGGAAAGGTACGCCCATACATAGCTCAAATCAAGATTGCCATTTGAGAAATGAGCATATTGGGAATGATTTTCTCTACTGCACAAGGGACTCATGGCATGGGAAAGGTACATCTAGAGTTGAATCAAATCATGATTACCATCAATAGAGTAATCATATTGGAAATGAATAATTCATGAGTTATTAAATTGAGAGCTTTAAAAATGATTAAATTACGAGGGGACAAAGGTGGTGGTAAGTTCCATCATGGTGTGGATGGGTATGATACAATGGTTGTACAAAAATGAAGCCACAAAAAAGGGTAAACAAGTGGTGGAGGGGTAGGAATGGGCTTGAAGGGTGATGGGGTTGGTGAGGTTGACGAGGAAAACCAAGGTGGTAAGACTAGGATAGGTAGAGGAGCAGGGATGGAGATGATAGGCGGTAGGGCTAGGATGGGCAGAGGACCAAGGATGGAGAGATAAGTGGTAGTGAGATGAAATATTTTAGGGATAATGGGGACATTTCCACTAGAGACACAGTGGTTGACGATCAAAGTTACCCATAAAATCAAGTCAAACTAATGGAGGTCAATCATTAGAGGTCACACCAATGAGATAATATGGAAATTCCACTCTCCAAACTTGGATAAAATTTGAGCGAAGACCAAGATTGGCCATTAGATTAGAAATATAGTTGCCTTACCTATAAATATGTTGAATGATAATGTTGTCATGACTGTAGATGAACTATTTAGATTTTTGAATGAGAGTGGAAACTCTCCAAGCCAAGACCTTATCACTTCTAAGATAATAAATAATATTTATAGAGTTCCATTTTATGATAAGTTTATAGGGAATATTACTGAGAATAGAGAGTCCTTTGTACAAATATCTTGCTTCGACGATGTGATTATTTTGGTAACCCATGTTCTCAGCAAAGGTAAGGATAACACTCGCGTTATGATATTCAATGATACTACCACCCCCAACTTTCCCAATATTTTCTTTTGTAGAACCATCAAAGTTCAACTTTAACCATCTACTAGGGGGATTCCATTTGACAGATGTTCTTGATGGGATGGATGACTGCGATAAATTTGATGAGAGATTGAGGGATGAGGCAATAGTTGCTTTAATCCCAGGTTTAGGAGCTTTCGAACAAGGGACCAACTGGGCATTCTTGATAGCGACACACAACATTATAACACTGATAGAAATGGGGTCCTTAGAAAATTTGGAGAAAGCTTTGATATTGTGCTCAAGCCACACTTGCCACAGATAATGGTGTAAGCAGAAGAACCACAAAGCTTTGATATGACTATTCTAGAATGGGTTGGGCCACTCAATGAAAATATCAAAAATTAAATTAGGTTGGACCCACTCAATGCTGAAGGTTGACAAGAGGAACCTAAGTACAACTCGAGAAAAAAAGGGTAATCGAGGAAAATATGATGGGTTGATTCCCAATTAGATTGGCATAGGTAGCAGTAATTGGGAAGGATCAATACTCTAGTCAGGATATTGTCAATGGTTAGGATTTTATTTTATATGTCCAACCAAGAGAGAAAGGTAGTCTTTGGGGTAAGGTATTTAGACAAAATGGCTTTGATCAGGAGATAACAAGTAATGGGATTATCCTATAGGAAGTAAGTCATCTTGAAAGAGAATTACCAACTATCATTGTCTCTCCAGATAGGAAGGTCCAAAGGATAATAACTAGGAATGATACAAGAATTGAGGAGAGAGTGCAGTAAATTAGCAACAACATTGATATTGGGATCGAGAAAATTGATGGGAAGGGGTTTCCAAGAAATGCCATTAAGAAAGTCAAAAACTTTGGTCCCAAAGAGATGTTCAGTGGTGGGCTTTAGAATGGTAAGATTAAGATTCTCAATTAATGGATGGTCACAGATCCATGAGTCCTTCCAAAAATTAATAAGGTGGCCACTACCAAGTTGCCATATTGTGCCTTTATGTATTATGAATTTAGACTTGATAATTGAGTTCCAAAAGGTGGATCCTCCATGGGGTAAAATTTTCATCCAATAAAATATGCTTCTACAAGTAATTTCTTTTGATGATGGACACCCATTATAAGCTGGCATTGGTGAAGATTTTCCATCCTTGCTTGGTAATTAGGGCCATGTTCATTTTATCAACTTTCTTGAATCCTAACCCACCTTGGGATTTCTTAGTGCAAATCTTTCTGAGGCAACCAAGGTAAATATTTTCTTGTTATTTGGTCCTAATCATAGAAACATTGTTTTATTTTTCTCGATTTTGTGGTATATTTTTGTTGGAGCTTTTAAGATGGACATAAAGTATATTGGGATGCTTTGGAGATATGCGTACATCAATGTTACTTTGGATGCTTGACTTAGGAGCACCCATTTCCACCCAACAAGTTTTTTGAGAATTATTTCAAGGACATTATTACACATACCTTCAGTTGGATTGTCTATGAATAAGGGAAGGCCAAGATATAAGGACGATAAGTCAGATATGGTGTGGCCAATGACTTGGGCAATCTTTAAGTATTTGGCCACATGGGTATTGATGAAGAAGATTTTTCTTTTTATGTAATTGACCACCTAGTCGATAGCTTCTTCATAGAGATTAATGATGGTATTGATGGATTTGTCTTGGATATATACACAAAGGTAGCCAGGATCGTGTCATCAACAAACTGTTTATATGTGATTGGTCTAAGAGAGGATGTTGGTTTGATGCTAGAGATCACCTCGATGGAATTAGTTGATTTGAGGTCTCTGCCAAGATATTCAGCCAAATTAATGAAGAGGAAGGTAGACAAGGGATTTCCCTATCTAAGCCCTCTAAAAATTTTAAAATACCCCACTGCTAATTCATTGAGAATAACAAAAACCTAGGCTGAAGTTATGCATACTCTGATGAGATCAATCAAGTCATTATGGAATCTAAACTTAGAGAGGACCTAAAAAAGGAAATCTCAAGAGACTTTGTCAAAGGCTTTGTTCATGCCAAACTTGAGGAAGAACCTAAATTTCTTGCTTTTGGAGATAGAGTGCAGGAGTTCATGAATGGTAATGACTCCATCAGTGATGGTTCTGCCCTGGACGGTGCTTCCTTGAAAAGGGTCAATGATGAGTAGGAGGATCTATTTCATCCTGATGGTCATGACTTTGGTGATAATATTATAGATGAAATTACAAAGGATCATAGGTTGATAGTCAAATAAGCTCCTACAGGTGGAAGACTTAGGGACAAGGGCCAAGAAAGTGGAGTTGACATATATGGGGATCATCTTTAACTTTTGAATTTCTTGGATGGCTTTACAAATGTTACTGCCTACAATGTTCTAAAAAAACTAAAAGAAGCAAGGTGGAAATCCATACGATCTAGGGGCTTTATTCGATTGTATGTAAAAGAGAGCCTTCTTGATTTCATCATGGGAGAAGGTTTTAAGGAGACACAAATTGGACTCAGGGGTGATGAGGCAGTGAATATTTTGGAGTAGGGAGTTACGAGACTGATCGAAACAAGGAGGGCGAGGCCCTAAAATATTCTTGAAGTGAGAGATAACTTCAACGTGGACCTCATACAAGCTCATTGTGATAGATTCATCATTCTTGACTAGCTCTCTTATCTTGTTGAAGCTACGATGCCTGAGAGTTGAGGCATAAAAAAAATAGTATTATAATCTCCTTCTTTTAACCATAAAGCCCTAGATTTTTACCTCTAGAAGGTTTCTTCTTTTGCTAGCACATTATGATAATCGGTCAAGATCCTCCTCTCCTCATCCCTGATATGATGGGGCATGTTTCCAGTTTGGATTTGCTCTTCTACCACCTAAAACTAATATTTAATGATTTATTTTCTTTCAAAAATGTTACCAAATATTTCCTTGTTCCATAACTAAAGGTTTTTTTTGATGAAGTGCAACTTTTTGACAATTCAAGATATGGGAGGACCAGAGAAGTCTTGATCCCACCATTCAAAATTTTGATTTTTGAGATCAGGGTGTTGAGTCCACATGGTTTTGAATCTGGATGAAGTTTTATAGACCGATGTAGATTTAAAACCTTCAAACATCAAGGGATTATGGTCTGATCCAATCTTGGAAAATGAATGAAGGGTAGCATCCCTAAACAGATGAATGACCTCCTTGGATAGAAGAAATTTATCAAGACTTAATTGGATAAGTTGACTATCAATTATTCTATTACTCCATATGAATTTTATTCCCTTTAGTTGGACATCCATGAGCTCATTATTGTCCACAAATTTTCTAAATTCTTCGTAGCATTTATGTGATATGGTTGAACCACCATTTTTATCATACAGGGAGATAGATAAGTTGAATTCTCCCACAAGCATCCAATGTTCTTTGGAGAATACAAATCTCATATGAGTGAGGGTGTTCCATAAGGTGAGCCTCCCCTGGAGACTATTTGAGGCATAGATATTAGAAATGATCTAAGTTGCTTTGCTATCTTTACAAAAATAGAGGACATTGGTGATTTTTTTAGAAGATGATAGAAGTCTTCCTTCAACTTTGGATTTGTCCCAAAGACAAAGAATACCTCCTAAAGTTCCTTGGGCTGGGCTTGCAATGAACTCACTATTTTTCCATATAATTTTGGCAATTCTTTTGATATTGGTTCCTTCAATTTTGGTCTCCTGAAGAACAAAAATGGTGGGTTTGTTTTCTTTTATCATGGTTGACACTATTCTTTGCTTGGTCAGACCATTGAGGTCTCTCATATTCCATGAAAGGATCTTCATTTGTGGTTTTTTGCAAAGGATTTTTTTCCTCCTTGGTCTTACTGCGAAGGGGGTTTGGATTTATTTTCATATTTCTTGGAAAAGTCAACAAGGACTGTGAAGAGAGTGGATTGAGTGTCATTGGCGATATCATCATCAACTTCTCTTTTCCTATGATATTGAATGGAGGATGGTCATTTTTTTTGTCACTACCCACGTCAATGGCTACTTTTTTATAGTTTCTTGTGTGCTGCCTGAGTAGACTAATATTTTTGAGAGAATCATTGATGGGCTTGAGTGGGCTATGAATTTCATCAGATCTGGGGTGACCAACCGACTTGAGAGGACTAAACATTTTTGGAGAGTCTTGTTCAGGATGACTAGACTTGAGAGGATTACGGGGGGTCATGGCTAGGGCAACTAGACGTCTTGAAAGGATTGTTAAAATTTGTAGGAACATGGTCAGGGTGACCAATGTGTAGGGATGAAATGAAATGGGAGTCTAAAGCGCAATGCTAAGGAGGGCAAGACGTTCTAGACCTGGACAGGGAATGGGAATGTGGACCTTCAGAGGAGATAGAGTCTTGGGGGGAAGATGTAGATATTCGAGGAAAAGGAAGTCAACCAGATGGGTGACATCATTGATAACATCAATTGATTCTAAAATGGAATTGAAGTGATTGGGAAAGGCAAAAAGGGAGCTTACTTTGTCCTAGGACTCTGCCTGGTAAGGTGACATGGTTTGTTTACCTTTGGATAGTAGATGATCCACCTTAGATGGAGGATTAGAGGGGATGGGCCCACTCTTCACAAGAGCTTCGATGTGAGTCTTTGACCAAGCTTCGACTTTCTTACTAGTCTCCTTTTTTAGAGTTGGACATTGGACTCTGAGATGACCTTAAGTGTGGCATTCAATGGAAAAGACTAGTTTATTTTAATACTCAATAGCTTGACACCTATGATAGGTTCCATAGATTAATTTCATGTGAGTGGGTAGCTTAGAATCAATATTGACATTGATGCAAATGCGGGCATGAACCATTCGACTCCTAGCTTTAGTTGTTGGATCAAATACAACTATCTCTCTGATGGTTCGAGTAATACCTTTGAATATTTCCTCATCCCAAAAATGAGTTGGGAGAGCTAGGAGCCTTACCCATATAGGTGCTATGTTTATTCTCTGAGTTTCAAAATTGAAATCTTCTACCCACCTTCTGATAAATAGACTGCACCAGCCTAAAAACCAAGGTCCACCAGTAAGGATGTGATTGATGTCATTCGAATTGTTGACTCTGATGAGGAAGAATCCTCTGGGGAGGACTATCAGGTCCTTGTTGTCTTTTAGTAATCATTAGAGGTTTGCCATTATTAATAATTAATAAAATATATTTATCATATGAGAAATATGAAGAGTCATATCTCCTGTATGTGTGAGGAGATGAATAGTTTGTTGAAGGTGAAATGCCAAATCTTTGTAAATACTATATGTAGAGCAAACATGCAAGACTTATGTAACAAAAATGAGATTTTAGTACTTCATTAATACTGGAATACTAAGTGTGTAATCCATGAAATACAGTGAAATTATTGTTTGTATAAATACTTGTGTATATAATTTATGTGAGAGTTTAATCTTTGATGTATTATTGAATATTGCTTATATGCTAACAATATCGTACTAAAACTAGGACAAAGTTTCTCTATTTATAATAAAAGCTATAAAATGCTTAGAATAGTCATTCAACCTATCATTTTAGTAGAGAACCATCTATAACCTAATAATCAAATAAGTTTCCTGGTAACAAAGAAAAATGTCCTTTTTTTTTTGCTCTTTATCCTATAGTGCTTAGTTAACAAATTAAATAAAAGACTTTATTTTTAACAATTATGTCATGCATATAATTATATAAACTAAGAGATTTGAACCAAAATTAAAATCAGCAATAAAAATATAGAATAATTCCATAATCTATTCTAAAAAATCCATTATGATACATTTCACAAAATGTATGCATACTACTCCTCAAACAATTAAATATGTACAACATTATATGAATAAAATCAAGATAAACATATAAATTTTATTTAGAATTAACATGTTCTATTATCAAAACAAAGAAACACCTCAATCATGCATCTCCTTCTAGTGCCTAACTTTAACTATGAATTTCAAAATAAATTTTTATGTTTATGCAAGTTTCTTCAAAGAAAACAACATACATAGTCAATCTAAGGATGAAGCCCTAAAGTAGACAATTGGTCATGCAAAATAGCTAAGAAACCACAAAAATAAATTTAAAATAAAACAACCAATTTTCTTTTTTATTTTTCAAATTTCTTTTAAAAAAACTAATAAAATAAATCATTAAAGCATCTAGGGGTGCAACGTAATAGGTTCGGGTTTTGGTTTTTTTCGAGAGATCTAAGGTTCAAACCGTGGCATGGGCAAGTGTGTAAGGGGGTGGGTATGTGGTGGCTTGTTAAATTTCCTATTGATAAGTATAGCTCTCAACTTTAGGAGGGATCATAATTGAGAAGAGACTCCTCAACTCTATACATCCATTATAAAAATTTCTCACAATAACCAAATTAAATTCATTTCTAAATATTTTCAGCTCCTAATACAAAAACATGCCATAGTCAAACAAAAAAAGTAGATGAAAATCTAAAATGCTTTGGGAAGAAAATTTGTGACAACAATAAATGCATCTAAATAATATAAGATCTTAATCAATTGGCAAGTGAATGGTACAAATGTCCTATGAATATCTTTACTTAAAATAAGTTCACATCTAATTATATGCCGCTTTTATTTGTCTTCTTTTAGAGGAGAGTATTCTTAAATGAATAATTTAAAAAAAAATTCACATCATATAATTAAAATTTTATTAAATTCATATTTTAGGTTTTGTTAGATTGAATGTTTGTCCTTGCTTTTTAGTGACGTAAAATATTTAAAATGATTATGGGGCGGAATGAGCGAAGAACTGTGTGGCGGTTTCGAAGGCGAACAACACAAAATATTATGGCGGCCATAAAAGTTAGACAACCTACCCGAATTCGTGGTGGCTACCGATTCCATCATAAATTACAATTATTAAAATTATATATATATATATATATATATATAATATTTGGTTAGTGTGAGAATCCCTACAAACAAGGCACAATGTTGAGCAATCTTCTCCCAACCATGACCCCTGTAAAGTTGAAAGCTATGCTTATTAATAGAAGTTCACATCTAATTATATGCTACTTTTATTTATGTCTTCTTGAGGAGAGTATTCTAATGAATAATTAAAAAAATTCATATTATATATGAAAATTTTATTAAATTCAAATCTTGGGTTTTGTTAGATTGAATGTTTGTCCGGCATAAAATATTTAAAATGATTATGGCATGGTGATAGGGGTGGATTATGCGAAGAAGTGTGTGGTGCAAAATACTGTAACGGTCATAAAAGTTGAACAACCAACCCGAATTTATGGTGGCTACCGATTCCATCATGTAAATTCAAAAAAAAATTATTAAATAATATATATTTTATTTTATTAATGTGAGAATCCTACGACCAACGCACAGGGCTGAGTAGTCTCCTTCCAACCATGATCCCTATAAAGTTGAGATCTATCCTTATCAATAGGAAATTTAACACACACCCACCCCTCACACATTCACCCATGCTACGGTTTAAATAATTAATATTTTTAGATTTTAATGTAACTTAAAAAATAAAAATAAAATCAAACCGCGGTGTGGGTGATGTGTGAGGGTGTGGGTGATGTGTGAGGGGTGGGTGTAATTTTATTAAAATAAATAATATTTTTAAATTTAAAAATAACTTAAAAAATAGGTTAGAGGTGTAGACCAATTGGTTAGATCAAATCCCGTAAAGGAGGCAGAGGTCTAAGGTACAAATCTCGTCGAGGCGAAGGTTCAAGGTACAAATCTCAAGCCTTGTCATATTGAACACTTGTTCCTTTTTTGGTGTTTTCGGCGGTGTAAAAGGTTTTTAAAAAAAAATTCAAACCATGACGTGGGTGAGTGTGTAAGGGGGTGGTTGTGTGTTAAATTCCTTATTGATAAGCATGCATGGGCGAGTGTGTGAGGTGGTGGATGTGTGTTAAATTCCCTATTGATAAGCATAGCTTTCGGCTTTACGAAGAGTCATGGTTTGGAAGAGACTATTTAACACTGTTCGTTGGTCGTAAAGGTTTCTCACATTAACCAAATAAAAATAATAAATATTAAATTATAATAATTATTTTTAATTAAATATTTATTAAAAATAATTATAATTTTAAAAAGAAAAATTTATAATCAAAATACCTAGAACCCCCAATTTTTTTTTTGACGAGACCACTTAAGAAACAACCACCATCTTAGCCATTAGTGCAACTTCCTATCTACGACCCCCCCCCCAAATTTTGATTTAAATATAAAAATAAATTATTATAAAGTCCTCCAAATACTCTATAGTTTTTCTCATGATGTAAATGAGCATCATTATTTTGAGAAAATGTTATAAGTTATTTTATTTATTTATTTTTCAATTGATTATATGGACGGGTATTACAATTAAGCTTGGAACCTTGGTTTTTTTTTAAATATCGAGGTATTACAACTAAACTTGGATATTATTTATGTATTGTTTAAAAATATTATAGATTATTTTTTTTCAATTGATTATATGGGATTGAAATGACCTCATCCATATTACATTAGCATCATATAGTGGTATTACAACTAAGCTTGTATATTATCAACGTATTGCTTGATAAGATTTGAACCTTGGTCTCTTCTTTAAATATTGAGGAATTTAATTAATTGAGTTAATGCCACTTGATTAAAATTCAATGAGTTTACATAGGTTTTTATGAGGGGTTCTAGTCTTTGAACCTTACCTTTATTATTTTTCAATGAGTTTACATAGATTTTTATGAAGGGTCTCGGTCCTTAAACCTCTTAAAGAGAGGCCAAAGCCCTTACCACTACAGTATGTAATGTTATAGGTTATTTTAATATAAACAATTTATAAGTTAAAAATAAAAAATAATATTTTAAATTAGATATATATATATATATATATATATATATAATTTTAAATAAAATTAAATAATATTATGTAGATAAATTGGGTGTCGTTTAAGGATGTTCTAGTAGAAATAAGAATGTCTTAACTGAGGAAAATATTTTTTTGTTGATTAAGAACAAGGTAAATAAAGAATCTATGACAAACTCTATTAAAATAACAAATGATTCACCAAAAGTGATTATCAAGGATAAGATGATAAAGCATCTTGTCCTCTTTGATTGTCTCACCATCGTATGCAAGACGAGATGGTTGGATTGGCTCAATCCAAGATTTTTTTGGAAGACCAATTCCTTTTAAGATGTGACCTTGAGCACTTTTCCTACTCTATCTTAATCTACCAACTATAGGGGAAAATGGGTTAGAGAAATTGTAGAAAACAAAGACAATAAAAAGAAAAAATCCTAAGCTAACCTATCCTAACAAGGGGAGATGCATCAATAAAAATAATATTCCTCTACATAACTCTGAATGTAATGCATCAATAGCTCAAAGGCGAACAGTTCCTCTTTTCAGCATGTTAAACACAAATTTGCATATAAAGGGAATATGACAGTTTTGCTAGTCATGGCCTCTAGTATACACACATAAATACATACACGTACATGGGACAGTCACAACCTCAAGTACATACATACACACACACACACACACACACACACACACACACACACACACACACACACACACACACATATATATATATGAATATGAAAATTTACTAGGTGATGCCACAAGTGGGGGCTCAAAAACTTGCCTACAAGACCATTCAGGAACCCAAGACTGCTATATAGAATAAAATGAAGGGAAAGTTATACAACTCATTGATCCTTTACAATGCTAAAATAACTACTATTTATAGATACAACTAAGGGGATTTTCCCTCCAAAACTGTGTAGGAACTCTATAGCAATAATTTTTGCCTTCCTTTGAGGTCCTAACAAATTTAATGAGACACCTTTTGCAATTAATATTTATCAAGCTCTGGATTGTTGCTATTGTAGGCACCATACCTTCATCTTCAATGAATCACCCACTCTTCTTGGATTGTTGATTTGAAGTGACATTAGTAGATAATATTTACCCTTACTTCATAATGGTACATTAATTTAGCTCCTATACCCATTTTGGGATACCTCATTATTAATGCCTTGCAACTTGAGTTGACTCCTCCTCTAAGTTGGTGGATTTTGACCTTATGCTCTAGTTACTAAAGCGCTCCTAGTCTCTTCAGATAGGGATGCAGGTTGTTGGTTATTTGTCAGGACTTTTCTTTTCCTTCCCCATTGGAACTTTGAAAACTTCTATGATTGGGTTCAACTCTTCGTAAAAAATATTTCATGAAAGTAATTTCTTTTCCCCTCACATCAAACCTTTTTTTATTTTGAATTTTAGGATTTTTTTCTCACATGATATTTATTTTGAAACTTTTCTCTTCTATTCTTTGAAACTTTAAAACTTTTTATCATTAGAGCTTTTTTTATTTTACTTATGTCTATCGATCATTTTTTTTTCCATATTTTTCAAGGATTTGGGCCACACAAGTGTTCAATACTTTTGCTTTACTCCTTTGCTCGAAACATTTTCAAAGTAGGACCTGTGTGCATCTATTTGATGTCTCTTTCCTTGTATTTTCCTATCTTGCATTCACTATGTTCTTCCCTCCAAAACTTCCTAAGTTAAGAAAATTCACATGTAGTGAAGAAATCACTATTGTTCTGGCAACTCACAAGGGTCTTCTTGCTTGTTTGAAGGGAAATTCAAAATCGTTGCCTTTGCAAAGTCAAAATTGAAGGAATCTACAAAAGGAAACATAAAAAAAACAAGAGGGTTAAAAGGCTAGAAACTTATCTAGTGCTTGCTTATTTTTGCCCACTCCTCATCCAATGGGCACTAAATCATTTTATAATATTTGTAAGTTACTTCAAGCTCAATCTAATAATTGCAAGAAATATTTTTTATTTGATTTACAACTTCATATGCCTGTATTATTTGTTCCTCTAGTGGCCCTATTGCCTAAGCCATGTTTCTTTCAGTAGAAGGGTCCGACCAATTATCAAAATATGAGAGGTCCTCATTGTGCTACTGAAATAGCTAAGAATACTTTAGCTCTACATAGAGCTTGTAGGCTTCATTCCAAGGAGATGGGATACCTCCTTTCACTAGAGATTCAACCTATCCTTTGATATTTTTGAGGGTAAAATACAAGGCATTCACTTGATTTACACACAATCAGGCTACCTACTCCTTTCAAAGGAGATTTACCACCTTTTGCATTGTTGCATTTCTATCTAGAATCACGAGAGACATTAATTTAGAGTATGATATTGTAGCCAGTTTGAATCTATATATCTTGGTCTCATCTATTTCATCAAGGTTTTATTGAGGTTTTTCTCAATCTCACTATCTACTTAAATATCCTAATTGGTGGCTAAATTGATGAATATAAATAGTTAAAACAACCATATTGTAGATAAATTAGCATGCTCTATGGTTGCTAGTATTGTAGATAAATTTGATAAAACTTCATTTGAAAGGGATATGAAGTAGAAGGATCATCTATTTTAGTTGTGATACAAGGTGATATGGGTTTAGTTTGTGAGGAAGTATTTTTAAGAGGCGTAGGATTTGTTGAATATAAAGCAGGATAGAATGGGATACTGATTGGTTCTGTCATTGCACACATATCAAAGGGTCTAGGGTCACCATGGATAGTGACCAATTGATTTTTAAATTTGAATTTGACACATTGATTTAAAGTAGAAGGGACTGCTCTCATTGCATTAATCCAAGCTCGACCTAGGAGAATGTTGTATCATGTAGGTCAAGATACAACAAACACGATCATGTCTAAGATTATCAGACCAACTTGCAATGGGATTGAAAACACTCCACAAGTTTCTTGGGTTTCATCATTAAAGGCTTTGATGATCATTTTAGTTTTCCTTAAATCTTCAACTCTAAATCCAAATATTTGAAATAAATCATATGTGCATATATTCAGTGATGAACCATTATCAATCAGGACTCTTTTGACACCCACATCCCCAATTAGGGTTGTAATATATAAAGGATTATCTCTATACATGCTTTGAGGAGGAATGTCTTTATCGTGAAATTATATATAGTTTATACCGTGGGAAACTACAACATTGACCATAATAGTGGGTTCTATGTCTTGAGGTACCATCATTTTGCTTAAGGTACCCATTAATTCTTCTCTATGTATAGAAGAAATTCTTAAGAGATCTAGGAGAGAAATTCTGGTTGTAGTATTAGCTAATTGTTCATTAATATCATAGAAATATTTTTTTTGTGGTTTTAATAAATTATTTCATTTTGTTGGTGCTTTTAACACAAATGGAGGTCGTTCTCCATCAGTTGTTTGAGTTTACGATTGGGAATTTTGATTTTGAACTTGTTGCCTAGTGATGACTCTGATAGTACCCACAATGTTGTTGATTTGTGAGTGACCCAAGTGAGGTCTAGCATTTACTTGTTGTATAATTGGAAGTATTTTTTGAGAGGAAGGGCATGTAGTCATTATTCTAGGGAATGGATCTTCTGGAACCAATAAGTTTGTGATAGGAAGGATTGGTTTTGATTCACCTTCAAAAATATTTGAATTATTAGAAGTAATGTCTATTTCACTTTTCGTTTCACTTTTTGAATTGCTTCTTGTATCTCCTAAAGAAAAAATTGAAAATATTGAATTGGTCTAATTGTGATTACATATTGAGTAGGCACATAAGAAGTTTGTGAATTTTGATATGGTAAGAAATTGTTGATGGTTCCCACATATCGAGTTGGGGGAGGGACATTCTTATGGTCTAATTGATTCACAACTTCTTTACCATGATTGGATAAAGGATTTTGGAAGATGTCTAAATTTTGATTAGCATTTTGTGTTTGTTGCTTTTGAGCATTTTTTGGAGGATTATTGTTTGGAGGGGGTTTTTCTACTTCCATTGCACCTTTATCAATTAGATCTTGTATCAAATATTTTAATCTTTTACAAGAGTTGGTTGAATGTCCATCCACTCAATAAAAATCACAATGTAAATTAGCTCTATATCCAAGTAAAGTGGTGTCTGGCTATCGTATTTTTGGCAATCGTATCAAACCTTCTTCCAATAATTGGGGTAGAATCAAGGTTAAATGTTGGTTCAATCTTATGAATTCTCGTGGAGGATTATTGGGAACCTTTAATACAAATTTCTTTATGGCTTCGAAAGTATTGATATTTGGAGTGTTTTTACTATTAGTAACTCCATCACCAACCACTTGTTTGTTTTTATATTGGTTTTTGGAATATTTATCTTTATCCTTCTTGAATTGTCCTCTTCTAATAAGGGCTTCTTCTACCCTTATTGCTAAATTTGTAGCTTGATCAAAATAAGTTACTGTAGCAATGGCAATTCATAAAATAACTACTCTTATAAGTTTTTTTTGATTGGTTGAAAGGGTGTTGAAAGGTCCCTGAACCTTGTACAAGAGGTTTTACATGATTTCCAGATCGACCGAGGTGGTCCAAGAACTAAAGATCAAAGAACGAGCAAAACGCCACACGAGGAAAGGTGTCACGAAATCACGACCAGTTTGGAAATGATGTCGCGAAATCGTGACATGTTGCACCGTTGCATCCAAGAGAGGAAGAGAAGTCACGAAATCACGACAAGAAGCGGCATCGGAGCCGAAGGAGAGAAAGTGTCGCGAAATCGTGACATGTTGCAAGGTTGCTGCCAGAAGAAAAGAAGTGTCGCGATATCGTGACATGTTGCAAGGTTGGTGCCAGAAGAGAAGAAGAGTCGCGAAATCGTGACAAGCAGCGTTATCGTGACCAAAGAAGAAAAAGTGTCACGAAATCATGACAGATTGCAAAAACGCGGCCGAAGAGAAAAAGTGTCGCGAAATCGCGACATGTTGCAAAATCGCGGCCGAAGAGAAAAAGTGTCGCGATATCGCGACATGCTGCATCATCGAGGCCGAAGAGAAAAGGTGTCGCGATATCGCGACATGTTGCAAAATCGCGGTCGAAGAGAAAAAGTGTCGCGATATCGCGACATGATGCAAAACCGCGGCCGGACAGAAAAGGTGTCGCGATATCGCGACAAGAAGAGACATCACGGCCGAAGAGAAAAGGTGTCATGAAATCGCGACATGATGGAAGACCGCTGCCGAAGAGAAAAAGTGTCACGATATCGCGACATGATGGAAGACCGCAACCGAAGAGAAAAAGTGTCGCGATATCGCGACAAGATGGAAGACCGGCAAGAGAAAAGTGTCACGATATCGCGACATGATGGAAGACCCGCCGAAGAGAAAAAGTGTCACGATATCGCGACAAGATGGAAGACCACAACCGAAGAGAAAAAGTGTCACGATATCGCGACATGATGGAAGACCGCAGTCGAAGAGAAAAAGTGTCACGATATCGCGACATGTTGCAAGACCGCGTCGAAGAGAAAAAGTGTCACGATATCACGACATGTTGCAAGAACTCGAAGAGAAAAAGTGTCGCGATATCGCGACATGTTGCAAAAACGCGCCAAGAGAAAAAGTGTCGCGATATCGCGACATGTTGCAAAATCATGGCCGAAGAGAAAAAGTGTCGCGATATCGTGACATGTTGCAAAACACGGTCGAAGAGAAAAAGTGTCACGATATCGCGACATGTTGCAAGACCGCGTCCAAAGGAGAAAGAAGTGTCGCGATATCGTGACAAGTTGCAACCTCGCGGCCAGAGGGGAAAGGGATGTCGCGATATCGTGACATGTTGCCAAAACGTGGCCGAAGGAGGAGAAGAAGGAAGAAAAGACGCGAAAACTCGACCAGTTCCATGAGCAAACTAAACCGGTCCCCTGCCAACCACTCACATTGTGCAAACATTGACACTTATAGAATCGTTCCTTAGGCCAATGGGGAAGGAGTCTCTCCAAACATGAATGTCAGGTTCGCCTACACCCTTGTTAGCAAGCCAGTCCACAGCTTTGTTTCCTTCCCGATACTGATGCTTAATGACTAATTTTGGGTACTTGCCAATTAGAGCCTTGCAGTCTTGGAAAATCGAAACAAGGGCCCAGGGAGGCACAGAAGTCCCATTGAGCCAGTTGATACAGTGCAGCGAGTCTCCTTCTATGATAAGTTTATTGATGGTCAAACCTTCCAAGAGGATCAAGCTTTGGAGCAGAGCCCGAGCCTCTGCCATATTGTTAGATTGAATTCCTAGGTTCGGGCAAAGGCCAAAATTATTTCTCCTCTCTGATTTCTGAGAATTCCTCCTCCGCCAACCGCTCCTGGGTTGCCTTTGGCCGCACCATCGAAATTGAGCTTGTGCCACCCAGTAGGTGGTAAGACCCACTTGATGACAGACCTATCAATAGAAGTACGGGGCATGGCAGAGAAATTAGAAAGATTGAAAAGTTTTGTTAGGTCCGATTCAAGGCCAGGAGGGGGGGTTTGGAAGACGAAACAAGAGAGGCATTCTCCGTAGCAAGGGCCAAGATTTTGGCAACAATAATCTTCTTATCAGTGGCTTGGTTTTTGAAAATTTTGGCATTTCTCTCGAGCCATATCTGCCACAAGAAAAGGTGGAGGCAAGCTTGCCACATGAATTTAAGTTGATTGCTCTTGAAAGGCCGGGGCCATTGTTGAAAAAGGAGGGGAATGGAATGAGGGAGGGCTACGGAGATGTCGAAGGTGTTAAGAACCTGGTTGAGAACTGCTAGAGAGAAGGGACATTCCAAAAAAACATGCGAAGTTGACTCACAGGCATTTTTGCACAGGATGCACCAATTGGGAATGAGTAACCCTCTGATTATCAAGTTGTCAGTGGTGAGGATTCTATTTTGGATGGCCAACCAGCAAAAGAATTTGACCTTGGGAATGATCTTGGGAACCCAGACCTGATTAGATAAGTCCCGACCATCATTGGGAGTTTCTTGACTGTAGTAAGCTGATTTAACAGTGAAATTCCCTGAATCTTCAAGGTTCCAGACCATGGAATCATCTTTGTGTGAGCTGGGGATGATGCAAGTCCTCAGCAAGTTTTGTAACCGCCTGAGCGCCTCGGTGATATGCCTAGGCCCATTGAGAGCCAGGTGTTTCCATTCAGGTCTTGTGATACCTGGGTTAATGAAATGGCACACCTTATCTCCAAAGGTGGCTTCGATAACCGTCTTGAGCACTGCAAGATGCGGATCTTGGCTGAGAGGTTTATCACGGATCCACGGGTCATCCCAGAAATGAATGTTCATTCCAGTTCCAAGACACCACCTTAAGCCTTCCATGATGATCTTCCTTGTTTTGGTGACGCCATTCCAGAAATGGGATCCGCTAGGAAGGTTGTGCTCTCCAAGAAAGGAAACCTGATGGAGGTACTTAGCTTTGATGATGTCAATCCAAGTGACTTTTTCATTGATGGTAAGTCTCCAGGACTGCTTGGCAATGAGGGCCATGTTCATCCGCTTGATGTCTCTGAATCCGAGTCCTCCATCCTTTTTCTTGGAACAGACCCTATCCCAGGCAACAAGTGAAAATTTATTCTTGTTTTCGTTTCCCGCCCAAAGGAATCTGCGTTGAATTTGCTCAATTCTTTGGCAGATGGAAGCTGGAGCTTTGAAGATGGATAAGAAAAAAATGGGAATACTTTGCAGGCAAGCCTGGACCAGAGTGGCTTTGGCTGCCTGACTGAGCATTGAGCTTTTCCAACCTGCAAGTTTCTTGTTGAGGCGATCTAAAACAGGGTTCCACATAGCCGAGACAGATCTGTCGTGGAAAAGCGGTAATCCAAGATAAGTAGTTGGAAGGCTCCCAATGATGCACCCAAGGATCTCAGCAATCCTATTTTTCCTGTGAATGGGAGTATTGAGAAAGTATAGCTTGCTTTTGCGGTAATTGACTTTCTGGCCAGCCGCCTCTTCATAAGAATCAAGAATGTTCTTAATGATTTTTGCTTCGGGAACGGAAGCATGAGAGGATAGAATAGTATCATCCACAAACTGTTGGTGGGATATGGCATTGGTTGTTGAGGCTGGTTTGATCCCGGAGATGAGACCACTATTGCAGGCAGCTGTAAGGGTTCTTCCAAGGGTTTCGACCAAAATGATGAAGAGAAAGGGGGACAGAGGGTCCCCTTGACGGATGCCTTTGAAACTTTGGAAGAAACCTGCGGGTGAACCATTGATAAGAACAGAGAACCATGCAGTCGAGATACATTCATGAACCATCTTGATCCATTCTTTGTGAAACCCAAACTTCTCTAGGACCTCGAATAGGAATTTCCAGGAAACCCGATCAAAAGCCTTGTTCATGTCAAGCTTAAGGAACATGCTGGGTTTTTTATTTTTATATGCCGAGTGGGCCAATTCGTGGACGGTTATCACTCCATCAGCAATGAATCTGCCTTTGACCGAGCTCCCTTGGCATTGGTCGATGATGGAGGGAAGGATGTCTTTCAACCTGTTTGCCATAACTTTGGTGATAAGTTTGTAGATGACACTACAGAGACTAATAGGTCTGAAGTCAGAGAGAGAAGCACGATCATTGGACTTGGGAATTAAAACAATGAAGGTGGAATTGGCCTCTCTCGACATATTTTTGGCTCTCTGGAAGAATTTAACCGCAACAACGACATCTGGGCCCACAATATCCCAAAAGTGTTGAAAAAACCGGGGTGGGAAGCCATCGGGTCCAGGGGCCTTATCAGGTTCCATTGCAAACAGAGCTTCTTTGATCTCCTCTTCAGTGAAGCATTGAAGCAATTTCCCATTATCATCGTTAGACACCAACTTTGGGATGTTCTGAAGTAGAGAACTTGTTGTGCGGGGATGGCAGTCAACGCTTGGACCTAAGATTTCCTGGAAGTGGCGCACAGCTTCCTGTCTGATAGCTTGGATGTCAGAGACAATGGATCCATCAGCCTTGGTCAACTCAGAGATTTTATTTGAGCCTCTGTGACGCATGGTGGAAGCATGGAAAAACTTCGTGTTGGTGTCTCCTTCTTTGAGCCAGAGGTTTCTGGATTTTTGCCTCCAGTAGGACTCTTCCTTAGCCAAGGCATTGTGAAAGTTTGAAAGGAGGCTTTTTTCTTCCATGAAAGTTTTGACCCTCAGATCTCCTCCCTGAATCAGATTTTCCACCCTTTTCAGCTCATCCATCAGAAGCTTTTTCTCGGTAAAGAGGTTGTCGAAAACCTCCCTATTCCAGCATTTCAGCTTGAGTTTGACCGCTTTGAGTTTGAGGAACAGATTCGTGAGAGGGTTTGGACAAAGGTTTTGCTGCCACCATTGTCGAATACACCGACCTAAATCTGGATGGGTGAGCCACATATTTTCAAACCTGAAAGGGGTTTTGAAGATTTGTTGGGGGCGGGAACAATCCAGAATTAAGGGGTTGTGATCGGAGCCAATTTTTGGGTGGCTATGAAGCCTGGCATCGCCAAAAATAGGAATGAGTTCTTTGGATAAGAGAAATCTGTCAAGCCGGATTTGGATGTGATGGATGCCCGCACGTCTGTTGCTCCATGTGTAGTTGGATCCTTGGAGCGGCATGTCCATTAGCTCGTTGTGGTTGACAAAATCGCTGAAATCTTCTATGCAGCTGCTGGTGATCGGATTGCCTCCTTGCTTGTCAAACAGGTGAAGGGGAGCATTGAAATCACCACAGAGCATCCATGGAAAGTCAGCAAAGTTGTTGCGCATTGCTGAAATGTTATCCCATAGCAGTCTTCTGTTGACAAGACTGTTAGGTCCATAAACATTGGTGGCGATCCATTGGAGGTTAGTGACTTTATTGGTAAACAGAATGTTGATGGTTCTGTCAGAGACTGAAAGAACCCTCCCATCAATGGTTGTCGGATCCCACAAACAAAGGAGACCCCCAGATGCCCCTGAGGAGGGACAAAAGGCAAAATTGTTGTTTTCCCAGATTAGCTTGCAAACTTGAGTGCTGCTATTCTCGTCAAGTTTGGATTCTTGAAGGAACATGATATTTGGTTTTAGGTTTTTTCTTACTGATTTAATAGTCCTCTGTTTAGCAGTTCCATTGAGGCCTCTGACATTCCAGGAGACGAACTTCATCGAGTTGATTTGGGGTTTGCTTTGCGGCCTCTGCCTCTCCCTTGAGACGGAGTAAGTTTGGGTCTAACTTCATCCTCATCTTGGTGGTTGGGGTGTTCGAAAATAGGGCCCAAGGAGGTAGGCACTGAGCCATCAGCCAATTCGATCTCAGCTGCTTTGGCAAGATTTTTTGCATTTGACGGTCGTCCCCTTCTCTGTTCTTTGTTGACGTCAGCTTTGGGTGCGGGAATGGGAGATTTCAGCGGGCTGGATGTTTGGAGAATATCGGTGGAATCAGTCCCAGGGGTAGGCCGGTGGGGGGATGGAGAGCGGGGAGACTGGCACAGGGCAACAGACTCAGGGGAAAGGGAAAGAGGACGGTTCTGAGTCGGGGGAAGGGGTGGGAAGGGAAGAGGAAGGTGAGAGGGACCAGAATCGATGGGTGAGTTTGGAAAGGTCATTGCAGACTTTCCTTTGGACAAGGGAGACTGAATCAAAGTGGGTGTGGACGAGACGGTTAGATCTATGGGAAGGTCATCGGAGATGTCCTCTCTAGTATGAAGATTGTTTAAGGGAGCAAAATGATTAGAACGAGAAGGCAGAGCACTTACATTGTTGGGTTTGCCATGATTTGAAGCAGAGGTTTTAGGAGGACCTGCAGATCGGCCATGACCCCGACCAGAAGCCTTTTTTTGGGTGTTCAAGATCTGAGAATCCTTCTTTCGGCCCGAATCGCTGGGGATTTCTTTTTTTTGGGAAGGGCATTGAGAAGCCAGATGGCCCTGAGTATTGCACTCCAAACAAAAAGTGGGCTTGTTCTCGTACTCAACTCCTTGACGTCTTCTGTAGCTCCCATAGTTGATGCCGATGCAGGTAGGCAGAGCCGAATCCAGATTAGCCATGACACAGACACGAGCATAGGTCATTCTGGTTCTGGCTCGGGTAGCAGGGTCAATGGCGACCAAATCTCCAATCGGTTGAGTGATGCCTTTGAGTGCATCATTGTAGAAGAACTATGGGGGAAGCCCATGGAGTTTGATCCAAATCGGAGCGATGTTGATAGACTGAGTCTCAGGGTCAAAGTCTTCCCCCCATCTCCACAGAAATAGGCTGCGACGGCCGAAAAACCAAGGTCCTCCAGTAAGAATGCGGTGGGTGTCAAGGGCATTGTTTAGCCTTATCATGAAAAACCCCCTAGGAAAGGCCACTAACTCCAAGCTGCCCGAAAGCCACCATTTGGAAAGAGCCCACTCGCGGATAGTTTCCATATCAGGTCGGGCACCGACAAATTTCCCAACAAGAGAGAGAGACTCTTGGAAGATTAGTGGCTCCATAACCTCACTCGGGAAAGAGACTTCAGTGCCCGATATAGAGAAGGGCAAAGGAGTTTGGAAAGAAAATGCTCCTGACGAAGACCTAACTTTGTCCGCAAAGGATAAAGACCAAGGAGGTGCTTTGGAAGGAGAGGAGGGTGAAACCCTAACGTTATCAGACGTCGGTTTCACCACGCCGTTTGGGTCTTCACCGTGAATCTTGCTGAGTGGGCCTGCAGAAGGCCCAACACCACCTGTAGGGCCCGAGGACAAACCTGCCACACCAGCTCCCTCCAACGTCCCTCCAACATCGCCATCGCCATCGCCATCGTCCACCGTCGCTCCCGCTCCCGTTCCTGCCATTTTTCCAAATTTCTAGTGGCGATCATGTTAACTACTCTTATAAGTTACTGATGAATATTTCTAATATTTTTTGATGAGGTAAAGCAAAGTGTAATTTCCCTAGAATTTATCTCCATTTAGCTAGGAATTCAACAAAACTTTTGTCTTTTCCTTGTTTTAAATTATATAAGTCTTTAATGGTAACTGCCTTTCTATGTAGGCACTAAATTTATGAATAAACATTTATGTGGTTTCTTTAAAATTTCTCAAGTAATTGGTTGGTAATTGATAATACTATTCCAAAGCCATACCTTCAAGGATTTTAGGAAATATTTTTAGTAACAACAAATCATCAGATGAAATATCATGACAAGTTGTCCTAAACATACGAAGATATTCAATAGAATCTTCGGTCCCTTTATATATTGAAAATACTGGCATGGGAAAATGTTTAGGATAAGGTTGGGCAACAACAATAGGATCCAATGGTTGATTACACATCTCTTTATAACTATATGTGGGATGGTAAGGATCTATTTGATCCAAGCGTGAAGCTAATTGTTTGACTATAACTTCAAGTCCTTGTGGTTGTCCACTAAATTGATTTTGTGCCATCATATTATTGTGCATTTTATGATATGATTTTTTTGCCATATGAGGATTTCCAGTAGAAACACTATTATGTATAGTATTTGTAGGAAGATTATTGTGAAGTTTATATGGAATTGCATTTTATTGATTTTTTTGTTGATAATGGTTAGAATTTTGTATTTTTTGGTTTTTTTTGTGATGTTGATCCTTGTTGATTAAGATCTTGAGAGAGAATGGAAGAAAATAGTTGTTGTTTTTTTAGGTAGTTTTGGTGTTCACAATAGTAGATTGTGTTTCTAGTTTTTAAGCATTCAGATCTAGAGAAACCATGTTTTGATTGATGTTTTGAGATGGATCATCTTGATCTATTCTATTCATGTATGTAAATGAATTTATGTAAATTTGGAAAGCAGATTATATAGCTACCTCCATTGAATAATCTCATTTTGGGAGTAAATATTCTATCTTTAAGACTTGATTAATATCATCTATATTAATTTTTATAAATTCAATAAAGTGTTGGAAAAATTTGAAACTAACATTGCCTTGAGGGTCTATTGTAGGCTTGGTAGGATCTTCTTATTTCTCTTCTTTATTTTCATCCTCATTTTGTTCTGTGATTCTATAATCTTCAATATATATCTTATCATCAATATTTTTGTGATCTAGATCTTCTACGGAGTCAGATGCTATTTGTTTACCATTTCTCAGGATTCTAGGTATTTTGCCTTTGGATATTTTGCTTTTAGTGGTATATATATATATATATATATATATATATGTGTGTGTGTGTGTTTTGAAATTTTGGGTATATATTATATATACCTATATGAAATATTGTAGATATGTATATATATATATTTGTTTTTTTTTTGTTTTGAAAATAAAGTAAAAATAAGAATTATAATATTCTAGATAATAAGCTTAGTCTTCCTGAAAGAGTTTATGAATGTCATTGATAGGTTCAAGTTCTTTAGGAGTCATATAATGCTCTTCTTCAAATTGAAATTTTGCTTTTAGAAATTTGACAAAGTGAGCTATAGTAATGCTATCAATTTTAGAATCTTGAGAATAAAACTATATCTCATAACAATATTCATGAAAATGGACTGCTCTAGGAGTTCTATGCTATCTTATCTTGTTTTCCAAAACTATCTCTTGATCTTCTACATGTGCAAAAAATCAATGTACAATTATGGTATTTTCAAGATAATCCTGAAAAGTATAAATGGATGAAGAGATGCTTGCTCTCTTATAATCTAACCACCTCTCACATGATATTTGTATATCAAAGTAATGAGAATAGTGATTGGATTCCAGAATTCTAGTTATGTTGAATCTCTTGATTTGACTAAGTCTTTGTGTGTTGGCTTTAATGATGTCAAGTATTTTCCAAAGTTTAGCCCACTCTTCTTGAGATGGGATAGCAGGGCATTCAACCACTAAAGATATTTCTTGTGTAGATAATAATGTTCTAATATCTATAATTGCGTATTTTCCTATATTGAAATCTACCATCTAAGAAATGAATCTAAAAGATACAATTTTAAACAATGATTTTGTTTGTTTTATGTTTTTGAATCAAAATGATGCTTATGTAGATTCACGTCGGGTTCACCAAAAAATATAGATCTAGAATTTTTGCACTCCTTTCCCTTAGGCTAATGGATCCACATCTCAAAGGGAAATGGGAAAATGATAGGTCTACACCTCTTTAGTTATTGTCAATGAATTGGGTGGGTTCACCAGGAAACTTTTGTATGGTAGTTTCCATGCCTAGATTGGGAGTTGTTTGGTGTGTTCATTTTAATTCACTCACATTCACCTAGTTTGACCAAATGCAACTAAACTTACACTATATGCAATTCTATTTTTAGTGAATTCAATGCAAAACATAATATAAAATACAATAGAGGCAATGCTAAATTGAAGGATATTTCAAAACTTACTTGACTTGGATGTTTGATTTGGAGTCTTTCTACCTGATCCAGATGATATCGAACGTTGCAGGATGATATTGAACATCTGATATGGTATCGGCTGATCCGATATAGTATCGGGTATACGATATAGTTAGAAACCTATAACTACATAGATTGATGTGAATATATAATTTTAAAGCATAGCATACATTTTATTAAGCATGGATTGGATTAGGTAAAATACATTATTTGTAATCACTTGAAGAAATGAATGTGAATCTATGCTATGATTGCAAACAATAATGCAAATAGGATACTATATGGATAAAAATAGGATATAATGATAGAATATTTATTTGAATATAATAGTAAACAACATATGATATTATCTACATACAAAGCAAAGTGAGAGAAATTCAAACAATGGTTTGAAGATTCTCCCAAGTGACCTGTAAACGATATCGAGCAAGTTCTGACAAAATCGGATGGTCGATAACGTATCGTACAAGCCGATGCATAGTTCCACATCTTCAAACCTGCAACAAATAAAGAAATGGTGAATGTGTGATAGGAATAGGGAGTGAAAAGGGCCAAGGATCAAGGGTCAGTGGGAGATCCAAGAAGGGAGTTTAGATTAAATAGGCATAGGTGGTTTTGGGGGGTTATGCTAGCAAATAAGGGAAGTTTGTGCTTTCCCTTATTTTGGATGATATCGACTGATCCGATACTATAATTTTTGTGTCACTGGCCAGATACAGACAAAGGGGTTATAACAATTTTGTCCTTTTGTTATTATGGACATTTTTTTGTTTTGGATGAGATCGGATGAGCCAATTTTGTACTGAGAAGGTCTAATATCATACCGAACGACTGATATCATCAGGAAGTTAAAAATAAACTTGATACAAGCACAAAAATCGAGGTAGGAGGTTGGAAAGTGGTTATAATGAATTTTTTGAATGTTTTGAACTTAGGGTAAATTGACATGGGTCAATTTTAGCCTATTATAAGAGGAAAAATATAATATGTTAGTGGTATTTTTCCCAAGGTGCAAAAATAAGCATAGGAAATATGCATACCTAATAGATAAGGTTAAAATAAGTATTCTTTATCAACAAGATCATAAGACCAGCAATTATCCCATGATTCTATAATTCAAAGTGTCTTGCTAGATAGGGACTCATGTACAAGAGGAGGTCTACTAAACTAACCAAAGGAAGTCTTAACCACCCCAACAGTTCCAAGGTATGAATATTAAAGCCCAACCATTTTATTTTTCTTCCAATTTTAATAATAATACCTAGTCTCCATTAGGATAGCAATGTCCTCTTCAAAACCAAAATACATGGCTTAAACAATAGATCCCTTGGCACCAACAATTTTTAAAATAGCCTTGGCAGTAGTAGAGGTTATTTCCTAATTGTTAGTCGCCACCTTTCACCCATCCACCACAAATACAAGTGCTTTATTTACCTACCCCAAACATAGCCAATACTCAATCACCAAAATATTAATGGTCTCATCTACTACTCCCTTGTACTCATTCACTAAAGAAACTACAACTACCAACACAACCAACACCAAATCCAAATAACAAGGTAGGACACCCAATTTATAATTAAGAGATAAAAATATACCCTACCTACTCTGTTAATAGTAATGATTATAATCATTTACAATTACAATTGAAAATAATTATCAAATACCCCAACCCCCCATAATCTATAAACCCAAAGAAGAACCTCTAACCAAGAAAAATCCTAAGATAAAACCCAATAAACTAAACCTCTAAAAGAAAAAAAGTAGGATAAATAAGGATAATCAATATTTTCTTGAATAATTACAATAATCTAAGCAACCCCTACAACTCGAGTTTGAAATTCCTAGATAATTATGAAATTTATGTATCTATATTTCTCTCTTTCAGGCTTTATGAAATGTCCCTATCTATAATGTGAGAATGGGAGAGAAGAAAGGGGGTCCAACGAAGGGGATATTTTGTGCTTTATTCCATCACACTTCAAGAGATTAAGGGATATGGAGACCTGAAGAGCCTAGTAGCTAGTTTAATTTGTACAAAACATTTGAAGACCTATATTTTTAAAGAAAACTATGGTTCTTTTAAAATGCCCCACTTCTATGTCTAACCTTTTCTTAATCCTATAAAATTAAAACTTTAATGCACACAATTAATGTAGCACATAGACCTCAATCTTAAGATGCTCTTTTGATTTCATTGATAAAGTAAAAATAAATAATTTTTTTTTAAGTGTACAAGGGTTTAAGGAAAAATGCATTAAACAAGTTATACTAAAATGCAAGCTATATGATATTTAGATTTAATTCCTAGAATAAATAATGAGATAACCCCTATTATGTGATTAAACTACACTAAGATTCTTTAAATTTACCTTTTAACAAATAAATTAAAATAGGAACTAGAGAACAACAAATAACAAACTAATATAATGTTATATAAAGGAAATAGAGAACCAGGGAGTAGGAAAACCTAATTCTACCTTTGTGGAAAAAGTGTTGCCTACATTGCAAAAGCGATGTCAATGCTTTCACTTCTAGGTAGCACTTTTAAAAAACCTACAAAAATAGACATAAAATAAAAGAGATTAGCATAGATGGGCTTGTCTAACAAAAAAATAATAATAATCTCCCTTTTTAGGATAATCAGGCCTCTATTTTTAACTGATAAATAAAAATGGTAGAATGGCAAAAGTAATGCCCAATCAAAAGCAATGCCAGTGCTTTTATTTCTAGTGCTAATACTCTATGTAAAACAGAGAGCAAAAGTATTGCCTATAATAATCAGGAAATATTTTTGACTTTGAGGATTAAAAAAATACAAAAATATAGAATTTTATAAGAGCTATGATATTTTTATGAATGGTACTACCCCACAAGGTCAAATGTTGACTATAATATTAAATGACAAAAATAAACTTCTTTAAAATAAGATGAAATATAATAATCTAAGATACATTGATTATAGTATGTAAGTACAAAATGCCAAACAAAAGCAAGATAAATTATTATCTAAAGATCACAATATGGTAGATACAGATTATAACGACAAAATTTAGCAACATGTCATAAAATTTGGGATAAATAAAACAATGAAATAAAGACACAAAGCAAGAGGAAAGGGAAAAATGGCACAACCCAAGATGATGAGTTGCCTTTACCTTTTTTTTGGAACTTGATAGTGGCCTCCTCCCTATTCTTGATGTTTAAAACTTGATTATTCTCACTAAGATCCTTTCTTAAGAACTTGAGAGCTTAATTAATTGCTTGATAAATGCTTGATGGAATATTACTTGGAGATAAGAAACAAGTACTTGCTTGCTTTCTAGTTACTCATAAAGTTGAGCCAGAAATAAATGCTTCGATGCTTGGATGATAGGGGTTATGCTAGTAGGGATATTATATAGGTAGGTGTGGGTGGCTTGAAAAATATAGGAAGGCATGTGTCTAATATTTTGGTACATGGTAGTCAAAAGTATTACCTATCAAAAGCACTATCAACACTTTTGAAGTGGTGTTATTGCTAATTGATCATTATAGGCCAAATTTGGGTGAGAAAAATTCAAGTGATCAATGATTGTAAAAGTGCTACCTAGGTGGGAAAAGCATTGTTAGCATTTATATTCTTAGATAGTGCTTTTACTTAGGAATAATAAATGCTCTAAAATTAGGCAAGAAGCTAATGAGGCTAGTTTGGTATATTAGAGGACTAGCTAATGAGGATCTTGGTCAATTTGTGTGCATAAAATTAGGTATATACATATAATAATGTTATTAGATAATTATATTAAAAATCCTAGGTGTAGAAAAGACCCCAAGATAATATAGGTAGTGGGACAACATGCAAATTTGATGCTTGGAAAAGTTACTACTCCTAAGTAATTGGACCCTAGGATTCTTGTCGTGAATGTTAATAATAGGGAATATATCTATCAATAATGTGCTAGTACACCTAGGAGTAGCTATAAATATCATGACTAAAGAAATAATGGATCAAATTCAGTTATAAAAAATTAGGCCAATCCTTATACCATTATAAATGGTTGATTTGACAATGATAACCCCAAAAGGAGTCTTAGAATTTGTAGTTATCTCTATAGATTTATGGTGGTACCAAACTAATTTTGTGGTGTTAAAGCCTAATACTAGCTTAGGGGGATATCCCTTGATTCTTGGGATGCTTTGGTTGCCCACAATGGATGCCTACATTAGTTGTCAATTAGGCAACATAACTATTACTTATTGGAGAATATTATAATATTTGGTATATATGAATGTACCCCCATGCTACCATCGTAATATTATAAATATCATATTAGGGTGTGAGTCTATAGTTTAAGGTGTGTAATTTATATTTATCTTAAGTGTGTAGAGTGTAAAAGTGTGCAAGTGTGTAGAAAGTCAAGATTCATGTGTATGTGTTAGGTACGCAAGTGAAGAGTGACATGTATGTGGTTAGATATAAATCCAAGAGGTATGAGATTTTTGTCTTATGTGTGGAATACGAAAGGATGCATCTCTTGAATATTTGAGAGTAATAGAAAAAGTATTGAAAAGTCATATTCTAAAGTTATACTATGGAGACAAATCTTGTTGCAAAACTTTATTATTATAAACATAAATCGTTCACCAATATGCAAAAATATCAAATCATTCATCCATAAATAATTATCCATAAATGAGAGAGATATAGATAATACCCTTAAGTTAGGGGAACACTAATAAGACTCCTTAAGGAAGGAATCACTCCACAAGTTCTCCCAAGATGAGAGGCTACTTAAGTAGGGTAAAGTCCCATAAGCCACTTCGTGGACATAGATGATTACATAATATTCATCTCCAATGATGATTACAATAACAAATATCTCTCATTTATATATCCCTCTTCGTATTCTACTTTTTGGGAGCCTACTACTAATATAATATTATATTAGAATAGAATATAATATAATATTAGAATATAATATAATATTATAATATAATATAATATTATAATACAATCAACCTTGGGTTATGTGTGGCCCATGCCAACCCTTATACAATATAATAATATATCCCCAAATATCTATTCCTAGGTACCCTACCATGCCACCCTCCTTACAAATATTTTGTCCTCAAAACATATGAAGAAACATGATAATATGATTTGCTAAGCAATGTTAGCAACTGGTACCAATATCGATCATCCATCCATCCAAGTGAAACACGTTGATACTGGTATGCCATTTTGTTACTTGAGTATCCAAATCTGCTTCGTTGGCTCCACGCTTCTACTATTGTATTTTGATAACTTGAATGATGGGTCCACTTGTTCCTTGATGTTGATGAACCGCTCTAAAAACTAGGATCACTATGCTTTCTCTACCAAACTCTACCATAGTTGGTGCCCTTATGATTCCATGTGGAACCATAATATTGCTACCTTGAGTTATACCTCCAAGAATGTTTTCGCTCATGGTGGTGTGGATGGCGATATGGTGTAACCTTAACTTGATGTTCTACCTTCTTTGAATTTCCAAAATTTGGCTCCATTGTTTTAAATTATTCTACAAATTGTTCTTTCATATTCTTTTTGTTTGGTGTATCCTTGTGCTCTTCTATCAAAGCTTCCTTGGACTATGTTACTATTATTTCCATTGAATCAGTTGCTACTACTTCTTCCATGGACTCTTTTGCTGCTACTGCCTTCTTGGATTATATTTTAGGTTCTTCAATTTGTTTCTCTACAACCACTTCTTGATTTTCCTTGGATCCTTGCTCCTTAAGTTGATAAATATCCTGCAATGTTATCTTCTTTTTCCTGTACCATAACTTCATAAACTTCTTTTGCACATTAATGTTAATAGTACCTAATAAATCTAACCAAGGATAACCAAGAACTATATCCTCATCATCCATCTGAATAATATGAAAATATGAATGTAAAACATATTTATCCATGGTGATCTTCAAATATTCAAAAATTTAAACATTCTCACCCTCAAGATGTATGTCCTTAGTTTTTGTTGCTTGAACTTGCAACTTCTTAGCCAAAGCAATATTAATAAAATTATATCTACTACCAAGGTCAATGGAAATAATAACCTATTCTTTTTTAATGCTTCCATGAACCTACAAAATAGACTTTTTAGATTCAAACAAATTCCTTTGTACATTTTATAATTTATCTTCTACCAAGGGTATGGTTTCCTCTGTCTGCATATTGACATCTTTTTTATCTTCCCTAACCTTTTCCTCTTTATTCTTAAGTGATTTTATTTCTTTTTCATAGTCTTCATTCCGTTTCTTGAAAACTTCCCGTTCTCCTTTTATTTCATTCCACTCATTTTGAATTCCCTGTAGTTTCTTTTCAAGGTCTTCGATGACATCCAACATGCTATCTATATTTTTATCCCTTTTCTTAAGTCTTTCCTTAAGATATTCCTTAGAATCTAACTTTCTTTGTAATTGAATAGGTACCCATGTGCTCAAGAATGTTGGTTCAATTTGATCCCAACTGTACAGGAGTTTACCCCAAGCAAAGTTGTCTACCCATTGTAAAGCTTCCCCCTTAAAAAATTTATGAAAGTTATATTTGAACGTGTCTTCATTATATTGAGATTTTACTATTTTCAACCACTCTCTCACATCAATATCATTTTCTCCATTAAACTTTTCCAGTGACATAGTTGATGCCCTAATGCAACTAGGGTTTTATGGAAATAAATATCTTCCCACTAAGTTGAAGCTAAAAATCCACATAGACAACTAGATCTACAATTTTTCTTCCAAACCAAATAAAGTGCAACTTATTTGCTTACCCGAACTAAACAAATTTCATCTTTTGAAAAATTCACGACTTGAAAATTTGTCACTACCCTTGTTCTAGATGGCTAATTTCAAAAGGTCATATCTCCCTCAATATTACTTGGATTCCTTCATATGACCACTCATTTTAAAGCTCTACCAATTATGCATAAACGGATCCAAGAATCGCTTGAATTAGATAAACTTTCGCAGAGATATGGCTTCTAAAAGATGAGACGTTTTTCCAAAAAAAATATGTGAAATTTGTCACTATCCTTGTTTCGGATGACTAACTTCAAAAGGTTGTATATCCCTCAATACTGCTCGGATTTCTTTATATGACCACTCATTTTAAAACTCTTCAAATTCTGCACAAATTGGTCTAAGAATCGCCTGAATAGGATAAACTTTTGCAGAGATATGGCTTCTGAAAGATGAGACATTTTTCCAAAAAAATCTATGAAATTCGTCACTATCCTTGTTTCATATGACTAACTTCAAAAGGTTGTATCCCCATCAATACTACTCAAATTCCTTCATATAACCACTCATTTTAAATCTCTTCAAATTCTGTACAAAATTATCTAAGAATCACCTAAATCGAAAACTTTCGTATATATATGGCTCCTGAAATATGAGATGTTTTTCCAAAAAATAATTTGCCCTAATTCTGCAATTTCACACAAAAATTCCCACTTTGCCAAAATCGTTGCTTTGATACCACTTGTTGTATAACTTTATTATTATAAATATAAATCATTCACCAATATACAAAAATATCAAATCATTCATCCACAAATAATTATCCACAATAACAATCCACAAATGAGAGAGAGATAGATAATACCCTTAAGGTAGGGAAACACCAATAATATTCCTTAAGGAAGGAATCACTCCACAAGTTCTCCCAAGATGAGAGGCCACTTAAGGAGGGCAAAGTCCCATAAGCCACTTTGTGGGCATAGACGATTACATAATATTCATCTCCAATGATGATTACAATGACAAATATCTCTTCTTTATATATCCCTCTTCTTATTCTACTTTTGGGGAGCCTACTACTAATATAATATTATATTAGAATATAATATAATATTATAATACAATCAACCTTGGGTTATGTGTGGCCCATGCCAACCCTTATACAATATAATAATATATCCCTAAATATCTATTCCTAGGTACCCTACCAAAGATCCATGTATTGTATCAAGAATTGAAGAAAATATCCATAAATATTATAATAAAGAGATCTTGTATATTTGGTTCATCAATAATATTATGAGTATATTTTTGTTTGATATTGTTATATTTCATTAATTCTATACTCATTGACTTTGATATTATTTTGTGATGAACCTTCATATATTTTCTATGAATTATATTTATTTTTAAATATTGGGACCTATCACTAAATCTGGCTAAAAAGCCAATGCTTCTAATGGGTCTAAAATAAAGACCTTGATATTAAACCCACCTAAAACTCTTATCCTTGAAATTAAGGATACTATGTGGGTAGAACAAGATGATAATGGTGAATCGATAATTCAACCACTTGTAACTATTGATTAGTCTTTGCAACTCAAAGGAGATAATAAAGGCTCTACCAGTGCTATTTTTTGCACAATTTTCTTTCCTTTAAACTTAATGATTTTATAACTTTATCAATCCTTCCTCACCTATATAGGATAGACAAGGAATTCATTACTAAGATGATTGATATTGCTACAGAAAGAACTTTAAACATGAAAACCAATTGATTAAGATACTTACTAAAAATAGTTTAACTTTTTCTTGGGACTATAAAGACATGGAAGGTCCTAGAATTTGTACTCAGTGTATATATATAGAATAAAATTCTAGGCAAATATAATTGCCTCAACAAATAATGAACCAGCTATCAAGGATATTATCAAAGAGGAATTGCAAAAGTTGTTAAACAATGGATTTATTTATCTTATTTTTGATATCCAGTGGGTCTCTCCACTTATGATAGTTCTTGAGTATAATGGAATATGGTGTATTTGTATATATTACCATGAAATAAATAAGGCCTGTTGCAAGGACCATTCTCCTTTATATTTTATTGATCAATATTTGGACATCCTATCAAGAAAGAAGTTTTACTCCTTCATAGGTGGCTTTAGTGGGTACAACCAAATTCAAATGCCCCTTGAAGACCAAGATAAGATAATATTCACATACCCATGGGTTACCTTTGCATATGAATTTTTACCATTCATACTATGTAGTGTCCCAACTACTTTCTAAAGGATAATATTGAGCATTTTTTTAAATCTAATAAGTGAGTGTGTCAAAAATTATATGGATGAATTCATTGTCTATTGAAATAACTTTGAGGAGACCACCAAGAATTTAGAAAAGGTTCTCAAAAGATGTCAAGATACTACAATTTTGTTGACCAATGAAAGTGTTATATGATGATAAAAAGGGAAAAGTAATAGGGCATCATATTTTTTCCTATGGCATTAAGGTAGACCATACAAATATTTAAGTTATAAAGAATCTACCTATTTTACAAAAGTAGAAATATATCCATAATTTTCTTGGAAACATAGGGTATTATAGGAGGTTCATACAAGACTTTAGTAAAAGTATAAAACCCTTTTATCCCTCTTTTTCAAAAATACTAATAATTTGTGGATACTATAATGTCAAAAAGCCTTTGAGAACTTAAAAATATATATTTTTTAGATAGATATAGGGCTACTTGGCATGAAATATCCATCAAGAGTAAGGAATAAGAGTGCCCTCGCACAGGTATATATGGAAAGGGGCGAGAGGAAAAGAGAATCTGGGAATGAAGAGGAAGAGGATCAAGATTCAGAAGAATCCTCTGGTTATTATGGAACAATAGCCATCCTTCCAAAAGATTAGTTACCAATCAAAGAGATTATCTAATCAGGTGTGCAAGTTCATTCCATCCCTAAGAGCTACTCAGAAAAAATCATCATATTTAAAGAATAAAACCCTAATAATATTGAAGGAATTTTAATTTCCAAGTACATGACCCAACTATATATGGAAAAGTGAACCAATAGGATCCTATGCATTTGTTGCCCCTGATACCAACCACTTACATGGATTATTCAATAGGCAACAAGATATTGAATGGTACATCCATCTAGCTAGAATATCTATCATGATCAAGCCTTATTCTCAAATTCAAAAACATCTAAGCCAAGTTATTGGGTTTTACTATATGATTCCCACTACATGGATTTTAAAGATAAGTTTCACCAAGAGAACCTTATAATATTGATATAGTTTTTTATAATGATTCCATCAAGCTATAAATAATTGATGAGGATAAGATTCTTCTCATAGATAATGGTCAACAATTATGTCTTTATAACAAATCATTATCCAAATAGTAATTTACTACTCATGGTATTTTCTAATCCCACCTTGCACTAGTAGAGGGACAATCCTCTTTATGTATGGGTAAGTTTTCACCTACCCCTTGATATTTGCACAACATATTAGGAAAACTCAAAAACCTAGTTTTTGGTCAATTTTATCCTCTTCAAATAAAAAAATAAAAATAAAAATTTAGAAACTAGTTTTTTGGATGAGTTTCTCTTTTAAAAAGGGGGAATTTTTAGAAAACTAAAGATCTAGTTAAATTTTCCATTACAAAAAGGGTGTTAGTATTGAAAAATCATTTATGAGCTTCACCTACAACTAGGATAACTAATTTGAAGCCACACTCCTCTTGATGCTTGTTATGGATAAGTATTCCTATGGATAGTGCTTACATGTATATCCAGGCATGAGATCTTTCCTCCCATAGTCATTTGTTAATATTTTTATTACAATATATATATTTAGAATTTTCTTATGATGCAACTACCCATCCTACTAATAATATTTTCTCCACATTTGTTTAAAATATCCTACAAAACCTTTCCATAGTAATTCCTTGCCTACAAACCCCTTTTCTAGAGGTTCTTGCCTATAGATATTTCTCATCACAATTTTACCAATGTTTGTCAGTTTTCCTACTTCCCATCATTTTCTATATGTGTATCCTTTTACTTCATTCCCACATCACCAAACCCATGTGATTTCCACCTAGTACCATTATTATCTCTTACCATATATTAATTGAGGTTAACCAAATTAGCATATGGGAGGTTTGATATCATAATAATTATTTGCTAAATAGAAACAAGTAATTGTACAAGGAAAATGCCTAATAGGGATATCTAATATAAAGGGACATATTTGGAAATAATTCCCACTCATGGAAATGCAACTATAGCTAGGACATGTTAGCCATACATGAGAAATTTATGATAATAAAGGATTAAATTTAAATCCATTAAAATTACTTGAATGACTTGACCTCTTGGATAATGCATCCCTACTGCATCCGGGTGAATTAGAAGAATTGAAAAATGGTATAGAAGAAAACAAACAATGAAAAAAAAAGGAGGGTTGGGTAAATTTACAACTTTGATAACATGGTTGGGCCACAAAATATAACAAGATGATAGATGCCATAAGAATTACTAAAAATTAACATGTCATATGAATTATAGAGGAGGATAATCGGATGAACTACTTCACCAAGATATCATTGTTCAATAAAAAGGTGACCCTCTAGTTTTTAAAAGCACTATAAGGAGAAACAATTTTATTTTAAGGTATTTCAAACCATGTGATAGAAGAATATGTCTCAAAAAGTTATAGAATTACCTTCAAAAGGACAAAATATCATAAATATCAAAAAAAATCTAAGAATCATCAACAATAATTTTTACAACCAGGGGAAAGTGTGGAAGTTACTCCAAAAGGAACCAAGATAGTCTATTGGCTCCATATAATAAGATTACCTTGTACATTGTTCAATACCTTACCTTTGAGGGGCATCATAAGATGGTCTTTTATTATCATTTTAGGATCTTAACCCATATTATCCATGGGAAAAATATCAATATTTCTTATTTTTTGTAGAGAATCTATAAGATGAAGTGGAAAGTGATAAGGACACTACCCTTGCTCATCATGGGATGATTTTTCTATTGGTAAAATATTTCCTTCAAACGCAAAAAGCAGGATTTTCCTAGGAAGACTTTGTAGACAAGAAAAGAGGAACTTATTACAACTCCTAAAGTGAATAAATCCAAGGCACCTGCAAAGGTGGTTTAGAATGAAGAATCCATAGAAGATCCTAAAATAGAGGTTTCTATAGAAACCTCTTGAAGATTCATAGAATCACCTAGCCTCATTATTATTAAAATAGACACTGATTAAGAGTTTCTATTCCTTTTAGAGATTAGGGCATAAAGAGGAAGAAAACATAGTAGAATGATGAAACCACTTGTTCCACCACTATGAAATAATTAGAGGATGATTGTAGATAGGAAGTATAGACCAAAAATTTCTAAGGAGAGAATGGGATAGATAGAGTCAACCATAGAAAAATCTCCTTTAAATATGTAGGGGTTAACATTAAAAAAGAAATTAAATTATTGATGAAAGAGTACCTTAGGAGGAACCTAGAATGGGCCCAAGGGAATGTAATAGGACATTCCAAAACCAAAATAATTTCTCATAGGAACTCTAAAATTTTCTATAGGAACTTAAGACCCCCTACAAAAACTTAAGAGGTTCCCATTGACACTATAGAAGTCCCTATGCACACTCAAAAGAGCCCTAGGGATGAACAACATGGTTTTCTAAATGCTATGGAATCCCAATAAGTAGTAACAAAGGAGCATGAGGAGGCTCCTATATAAAAAATATTGATAGAATTTGAAGAAACACCTAGAGTTGTAGGTTCATTAGAAAAATGGGAATATATACCTATATATATTATCTTTGTAGAAGAGAAAAAAGCAACCTAAAACTATGGATGAAATCCTTAATCTATGGGAAAACTTAGAAGCTACAAACATTGAAATTAATTTTTGGAAAGAAGCAGTAAAATTGGACTTCAACTTGAATCTTGCTCAAGAAGAAAGAAAAATTTGGAAAAAAAGGTAGCAAATTGGAAAGCAAAAGTTGTCTTTTTACAATATTTCTATTGAAAAGCATAAACATGAAGTAACCACCTTAATGGACTCCTTAGTAGAGAATATATAAAAATTGGAGGACACCATGTCCTAGTTAGCCAAGGAGAAAAAGAAGAATGTAAAATTGACATAACTTCTCCCTCTAACAGTTAATCTAACAATAGATATGGTGGATTATATAGCTCCTTCTTGTGTTTATGTTGTATATCTCAAGGATTAATGGCTATGGATGTAATTAGAGTATATATGCAAAGTAATCCCTATAAAACCTACTTGTCCTTAGTATATAGCTTAGGTTTATTTTTCTCTTACCCCTAAACAAAATAATTCTTTTTTCAAGTATTATGTACATAATTTCATTCTACCTAAATGCATTGAAAGAGACCCAATTTTTTTGGTGGGGATGTTGTTATTCATGCTTTTTACCTAGCTATTTAACATGAGATATCTAGGTAGAAGAAAGTTGATAAGTACTAAGACAAGGATCTTAAATAACCTTTGATGGTTTGACCTAAGAAAGCTATGGGGAGTATCTTAGAGAATATGGAAAAAGTGAACCATCCTTCCTATAGATTGAAAGCTAGATATATACAAGTATAAGCTTTACAAGAGTTTTTGAGAAAACCAAAAGGATAGTTAAAGTTTACCTTTAAAGCCTCTAGTTATAGATGGGGGAAATATCTCACTCAACTACAAAAGAGGGAACTCTACTCTTTCTTGATCCTATAGGAGGCACTTGAATGAGCCAAGAATTATGTGGCTCTGGTAGATGAGATAAACCCTAGCTTATGACCTATAGGACCAGTGTAGATTAAAGACAACCAAGGTTGAAGAGAAATATTATATGAAGACCAATGGAATCAAGGAATATTAGATCTTGAGTTTGCATAGGGACATGCAATAGAATTAGCATGGTGGAAATTATGGGTTCCTTATATGTTTGAGAACTCAAGGGGTGTAAAAAGGAGATGAGGCTCGAAATAAATCAATTATATAAATAAAAAATGATAAAAGAATAAAAAAATCTACAATCATACAAGTTGTTAGGCTTGAAAATCTCTAAAATTTATATTATTTATGGAAGATAAAATTATATAATATATGTTCATATTATAACATCAACTCTAAACTTTTGAATATTAGATTACACTCTAATTCTGGAAAAGCAAAGCTTTCTACTATTTTCTCTATTTTTTCTTGCATAAAAGATATCTAAACAAAAACTAACACAAAATAACAACATACTAAACAAACCCGACACATTTTTTATTTTTATTATATTTCTAGCACTCACCCATTCATAATTATGGGAATCATACATTGATTTTACATCATGCAATTCATATGTATGCTCTCCAAAAATATAACTAGCAACTAAAGTTATTCCTAAAATAAGATAACTTAATTCCTAAGTTATCCCACCTTTTACATGTGCTCTTAACTAAAAGTAAGAGCTAGTTAAAAAAATAATCAATATTGTAAAATAATAAAATAAAATAAAAATTATTATTATTATTATTTTTAATTACTTTATAGTATTTAATTAATTTTGCATCATAACCTCCAACATTCCCCTTTGATACAAAGATACAAAAATAGAGAAATATCCAACACCTTCTTCAATTTTGTATAGGCCTATTTCCAAACCTCCATGGTCAAGATGTATGCTACTTGGTATACTAAACAATCACTTTCTTTTCCTATATCATATCTCTCATAAAGTGATGCTTTACCTCGATATTTTTCATCATTGCATGAAACACAAGATTCTTAGACAACTCAATTGCTCATCAATTATCATAAAATATATTTGTTGGTCTATCCTAAGCCTCTTCAATATCCTTAATAACTCTTCTTAGCCACACCACTTATGTACATGTTAAATCTAATGCTACATACTCTTCCTCCATGAAAGAAAAAGTAATTATGGTTTATTTATTATAACTCTAAGAAACCAACCCACTACCAAAAGAGAAACATTGCCCTAATATACACTTTATGTTATCTATTAATTCTACCCAATATAAATATATGAATCTAATTAGTATTGCATTCTTGACTAATATATAATAGATGTCATGCTCCCAAGTGCCTTTTACATACCTAAAAATCACCTTCATTTTTGGAAGATGTCCTTTTGTTGGATCACTCATGAATCTAAATACCAAAAAAATTGTAAAAGTAATATCTTGTCTATTAGCAATAAGATACATCAAACTACCAACCATATTTCTGTAATTCCTCCAATCAACCTTAGGACTATCATCATCGCTTATGAACTTATCACCATAAACTACTAGAGTATCCATAGGATTGTATTCTTGTAATTTGAATTTTTTTAATGTGTCTTGGACATACTTAGCTTGGGTAATAAATATCTCACCATATGATTGGTCAACCTCCATCCTATTAAGCGTGCACATGACACAATATCAATGGCAAGCCAACATACTTGGAACAGAGTTTGTTCCCTCTTGAAAGGGAATTTTGTTTCCCACAAAATGTAGGTATGCCAAGTCTTGGCTAATGTGGATAAACCTAGAGGTCATTGATAGTTATTCCTTTAAGTGGCCTTTGTTGGTTGAATCAAAAAGACAAATTTCTTGGACATAATACTTTAAAAAATTAAAATGCTTAACTATATATATATATATATATATATATATATATATTACATTGATATTGCAACATACATGAGCTAAGTAAAATTAAAATGGAAAAAGAAAGATAAATTTTAAGCTCTTAAAATTGTGGTTTCCCAATCCATATTATTCATTGCACTTAAGATACATTGTATATATAATAACATTGATTATTTTGAAGTTGTATGAAAATTTTAAAATGCATTACAGGAAACCAGATCCAATGCTTCAAATAAAAATTAAATTATTTTTAATATAAAAATATGAAAATTAAAATCAAAGGTTTAAGGGTAAGAGAAAAGAAATAAAACTATCCATGATTACTTTGAACTTTAGTTCCAATATGATAAAGTAGCCACTTTGATTTAAAACCAATTCTATCATGACCAGTATTCACACAACCTTAGGTCTAAGAAGGTGCAATCTTCAAAGGAGAAAGAAAATTTGAAATAAAATAAGTGCAACCACCATAAAAATCCATTAGAACATAAAAAAATAAAAGCGTGTATTAATAAAGATAATCATGAAGTACATGGATTCAAAATTTTCCACTTCAATGGATAACAAGAACGGTACTCAAAATATATTATCAAACTTGGTTTAGAAAATTCATCCAATGAAAAAAGAAAACAAATAAGAAAACTCAAAGGCTTGATAACAGATGGTTTTTTATCTTTGTAACTGACCAGTGAGCCAATATTTATACAATTTGATGGCTCTTAGACTAGCATTAATTTTATAATAAATTATCATTATATTCATTTTCATGGTGCCCCTTGGAATTGCTACTACAACACCCAACCATGCCTCATTAATTCTTTGCAAAATCTGGGTTGATCATTAATATCACCATGTCCATCATCCTATACATCTACACTTGCCTAGATAGCTTTAAAAATCCTACATTCGACACCTTTGAATTCCAAGTGTATATGATAAATATCCTGCAAAAGTCAAAAAATTTAGGCATTAGAATTTATTACCACTGCTGTTATTTATATGTAAATATATTCAGTTTAAATTTTTTTCATTTATTTTATTATTATTTATTTTATTATTATTTATTTTATATATTTATGCTTTCTCTCTTTTTTTACATAATGATGAGGCTCCATTATATGGGTTTAGCCACCCCTGGGACTGATTTCCATCCAACAGTAGCATTAAGAGACTTTGATATTAAGTCTGATGTAGATAACTCAAGATGAAGCTGAATTCTTTATTCCAATGCAAGAATATATAGGAAATACATAAGAATCTCACATAGGTTAAGTGGTTGCAACAATCTGCCAAACATGGCCAACCACTTAACTAATAGCTAACCAAATGCTAACTATGGATGACAACAAACTACTAGAAGACAAACAAGATCTCTAACAGTTAACTAACACCCAAACCACTTAACAACCTATTTCTAACATGGGCATACTATGCCTCACGTGAATACAAAGTGCAAGAAATAGAAAATGCATATAATAATAAATAATAAATAATAAAACGTGCACTTACACTTAAGTGGATAAGCCTAAGTATCCTCAACACTCCTCCCAACCATATAAGCATTGGACCCCAATGCTCTCAAAAAATATGGAAAGTCATGGGCCATCTCATGGTGAGGAATCCAACAAGCCATGTGTGGAAAGTTACCGTGACGAGTGACAAGGTAAGTAGTGGAATAACCTTGTCTAGTGTGATGAGTCTTCATCTCAAAAACTCTATATAAAATGAGCAAAAGTTGATGATCAGGTGCCACTACTACTATAGGGCTAAAAACAGGATCAGGTACCAAGAGAGGATTCTGAAATGGTGTCTCTGTAAAGCGGTGATTATCCAAAGCAACCTAAACTCTATCTCCAACCTCTGGTGAATGAGGATTGTGATGATTATGCACCACTCCCTGTAGATTATTCTGCAAATCCTATGGTATCTTGCCTAGAAGGCTCACTTTTATTTTTGTATCAAAGTCCCTCACTTGTCTAAAAGTGTTGAGAATATCCCCCTAGCTATAAAAAAATGGGTCTTGGCTAGAAATAATCATAAAAGGTCCTAAATTGTCCTAAGCATCAAGTTGAGGAGTTGAGGGGAAGATAGGAATAGTCAAGTAGTCATGACCATCTCTGTAAGGACCTTGAGGTGGGATAGGAGTGTATTTTGGGAGTGAGCGACACTGCTGTCTAGACCTAGACCAGCTTCAAGGAGTATCCTGCTCAAGAGGAACCTGATTGAATATGCATGGCATGTTTCTTCATTAATTAATATGCTCCTAAAGATGAGTGAGCTCCATGACCACCTTATTTGCTTGAATTGTAATTTAAAATACATAGAAGAAATAATATTAGTTTTCTCAAAAGTAGAGATGTGCAAAGAGGAAGAACACTTACCAAAGATACAATCATTTCTACCCCTCCATATGCTGAACATGGTCGCCATACAAAAAAGGTGTCACACTTCAAATACAATAGCTAGCAAAGGTGGGGGATCTCCCAAAATTATATGCTTACACTCAAACGTGATGAAGGAATAGGGTCTAAAAAGGGAAAAAAAACCACTCCCAAAGGGAATGAGCACAACCACAAACCCAAAAAATATGGAAAACATCTTCAAACTGAATATTAAATGGGTAAGAATTGTTAGGGATGCCTAAATACTGGAGATGCTCCCCACAGGAAGCCCTTGGTGTAAAAGAATCTAGGTAAAACAAGAAATTTTGGGCTCCAAGAAAGGAGCCCAAGAAGTCTAGAACATGCACATCCAAATAGGCTAAGGGAAGGAGATATTCTTATTGGTTCAACTTTTATACACACCCTATGAAGAATGAGCATAACATACCGATAACACTTATACGGGATAAATCCCACTCACTTTAGGATCTTGCTGGATATCCAAGGTGTGAGTTACAGAGTTGGGTCGAATGTCTATTCACTCTTTTCCACTTCTGGAATAGTTTCAAGTGGACTATCTGTTACCTTACAACGGGCTTTGGAATTTTTCAGTAATGTTTTTGGAGTTGGCTATCTTTGTGGATAATCAGATTTACAATCAGTTCTTTGATCTAGCTCTTTATGCTTTAGCAGATTTAAATAAAAGACAAATTTAAAGAAAGATAAAAATGGATCATTTCACGATGGAACAGAGAGAGTAGGGTAGGGCAGAAAAGAGAAGTTTATCTTACTTAGCTGCAAAACCAAAACTGCCAATTTTTAGTTATACCGGTTAGCTTCACAACAGAACAAATCAAAGAGGAAAGTGTCTAGCTTTCTAAGATCACTTTCAACTAAGAGCATAAGACAAAGATGAAACAGATCTAACAAAAAATTATAAACAGAAGGGAAGTCGATTAAAATTGGTATCTCTCACCAGCAACTTAGCTCACACAGTGAGGACAGAGCAATTAGAATAGGCCTGAACCTTAAATCTGTAATTTTCCCTAACATACAATAAAGACAATGAAGCCTAGTAGCATATCCAATCCTGGTAACACAGATCTACAACATAATTTAAATAAACCTTAATGAAATGAAAACAATAGAAGATGAACTTATCACAATCTGAAAGAGATTAGGCTCCTGGCCACGCTATCACAGAAAATGAAAATCACACCCACTCTAGGTCCAGAACAAAGCTTTCAAACCAGATTTGCAGGAAATTGCTCAAATAGCTTTTTATTTCTAAGTTTTCGCCTTCGAAATTTACATTCAGAAGAAGTATTTATAGACTCAGGACAAACCCTGATATTTTTGAAAATATCTTCTTCTCAAACCCTAAATCTTATCACCTTAAACTCTACTACCTGGGTTTTACAATATAAGGCCTTTTAAAATAGATTCTTGATAAAACTTAACCATTCTACAAATCTCAGTGCAGTTACTTGCCATAAATGGAGAAGGCAGAATTTGATATTATTTGCATCCACCTGTAACTGTGTGTAAATGTCTTCATTAATTCCCCTGGGAAATTTGGATGAGTCACCACTTCTCTGACATTTCATCTTCGCAGAGCCATCTCGAAGTTGAAAATCTCTGCATGCCATTACTTCCACCATAAATTTTTGTTAAATGCATCCATCGGCAAAATCCGGCAACTGTGTGTAGATATTTTCATTTTTCGGTCAATTGTCGACATATTCTATTAATTGGGAAACTTCCTAGTCACCGTAAAGTCTCTTTGCGGCCAGATCTGTAAAATTTGGATGAACCAACAATTCTCGGCATCTCCCATTTCAATGTGATGGTCCTCGATTAATCTGCGCTTAACTTTGTCTTTCTCGTCATTACTTCCGCCATCATGCAATTGTATTGCTCTCTGCAAAAGAAAAGCAAGGGTTAGCATTTTAATATTATTAAATTAAACCTCTAATGTTTATCACACGTCGGCTTTATTTTTGACACGTGTCACGATAACATGACGTTTTCCTTAAGCCGCTTTTCCTTTTGGCTTCTTTGTCTCTTTTGCCACGAAATCACGACATGTCACGATTTCATGACATGTCACGAAATCGCGACGTCCCCTGCGCCTTACGTCCACTGTTGCCTCTTTGTCGTGAAACCACGACATGTCACGATTTTGTGACATGTTACAAAATTGTGACGTCCCTTGTGCCTAGCACTTTATCTTCCTGTCGTGTCATGATTTCACGACACGGCCACCCTTGGGCTCCCTTTGCTTTTGGTGTGTCACAATTTCATGACGTCGCAAAATCATGACGTCATGATTTCGTGACACCCATGCCTTGGTGCTTTATGGTTCCATCGTGCTGTGATTTTGCGACATCGTGAAATCGCGATGTCGCGATTTCGTGACACCTATCTTTGCCTTGGGTTTCCTGCGCCTTTTGTGTCGTGATTTCGTGACGTTGCGAAATCGCGACACCTATCTGCCTTGGTGCTTTATGGTTCCACCATGTCGTGATTTCACGACGTCACAAAATTGTGACATCATGATTTCATGACACCTATCTTTGCCTTGGGTTCCCTACGCCTTTTGTGTCACGATTTCACGATGTCACGAAATCGTGACGTCACGATTTCGTGACACCTATTTGCCTTGGGTTCTTTTGGGTTTTTCGTGTCACGATTTCACGACACCTTCGGGACTTAGGTTTTCTACTCAAAACCCATCGCAAAATCATGACGGTCTCCATGCCTTAACCATTTTTTGCTCCTTTTGCCACGAAACCGCGACATGTCGCGATTTTGCGATGTGTCGCGAAATCGTGCCCTTCCTTCACACTTGCTCTCTCTAGTCCAAATACGTCACGATTTCGCGACACCTTCTTCAAGTTTTGCTTCCGACTCAAACCTGTCACGATATCATGACATTCTCACTACTTGGCACTTTCTTTCCAAATATGTCGCAATATCACGATGTTTTCATCACTTGCACTTGTTTACCAAAACCCGTCGCGATATCGTGACGTTTTCCACCAGTTTTTCTTGCGACCAAAAAACGTCGCAATATCGCGACGTTTCCAAAAACATAAACGTCACGATATCGTGACGTTTCCAAAAATGAAAATGTTGCGATATCGCGACGTTTCTAAAAATGGAAATGTCGCGAAATCGCGCTGCTTTTATTACATAGCAAATTTTTCATAAATTGTAGGTTGACTCTAATGAATTCATCTATTTGTATTATGCATTTTTTCATATCAGTGAAAGATTTTCTTTACTCAGAAATGATTCTAACATTTGAAAAATGAATTCTAAAATAAATCAAAGCCATATGCAAGCCTACTTGGATATTTTAATATAAGCAAAACTTGAAGAAGAAAGAGGCAAGCAAAAATTTGGAATTAAAACCTGAAAAACATCAAGAGGGTCCTTACTGCAAAATGAAAGCTCAATATTTTCAAAGGATGGAAATTCATTTTTCAGTGGGGGTGTGTTGCTTCTCAACAAATGGCGATATCTGCGAGTAAAATAGTAGCACTATTTTAGAATCCAGGACTCTAGTTTCAAAACAATGTAGACCATGTACCATGCCTTGCCACAAATATTCTTCAAAATAATTTAACTACTACCTGATAGTTGTTAAAATTTCCCAAGGACATACTAGGTTGAATCACTTAAGGAAGATTTTTGATGTGCAATTATAAGCGTACAAAACTTTCTTCAAGAATGACTAGGCTTTCGAATGTTGTACTCTGGATTGATCAACTTTTCTAGATTGTGAAAGGGGAAACCGAGTAGGGCTCTGTTTACTAGTTTAGCCTTTTACAGCCCCGACAGAGTTACTCTTTAGATTTTCACGACCTTCTCTCTCTCTCCTAAAAATACCAAAAACTAAAAAGCCTTAAAAAAGAACAATTTTAATATTTCATCAATCTGGAACTGCTTCAACTTGGGTACTGATAGCCTCTATGGATACTCAAATAATTTCATGAATTAGAGTCCCCTCTTATGACCAACTTTTCTTAGATTCCCTGGGAGTTTCTCCAGCAAAACAGTATAGCAGTTTCTTTATAATTAAAATAATTGTGGCAAGCAAGACACAAAATCCAATCATCTTTCTACTGTTGTTCTCAATAACAAAATAGTTCCACTGTTCAGTTTAAGAAAACTATCTCTTAATTACAATAAAATAGAATGAACACTGGATTTTGAACTCAGAATAAAACAATTTTAGAAGGCTGACTTTTTTCTTTACTGCCTAGGCAAAAACTTAAAAAAAACAAAATTTTAAAAGCTAAAGAAATTTGTACAGATCCCAAAGGATAAAACACAGAACTTTAAAATCAAACAAAATAAAATAAAACAAACTACTTTGTATAGACCCCAAAGGATAAAACACAGACCTTTAAAATCAAACAAAATAAAATAAAACAAACTACTTCAAAGCTTATTTACAATATATACACAAAATAAAATGAAAACCAACTACTTCAAAGCTTATTTACAATGTATACACATGTTACAACATCTTTGTGATTTATTTAATCGATGTATTGGATGGAAAAGTTGAGAAATAATGCTTTAGATATTGACCATTAACAAGAAGGTTCAGAAAATTACCCTCCAGGTCTTGTAGAAAAAATGCATTATTACCCAAGGTTTTGGCAATCTGGTATGGCCCTGTCCATAAAGGTTGCAGCTTGGTGTTTTTACACTTCTTTTCATGGGCTTTGTCCCATAGAAACACCAAGTCTGTAAGTTTGAACGCCTTCGAATTGGCCCTCTCGTCAAGCCAGTGCTTGACTATCTCTTGGTGCCGACTAAAATGCTCTACGGCTTGAAGTCGTCCACCCTGCAAATCAAACAAGTCCAACATATGGGTTTTCGTATCTGCATGATCAAAGTAATATAAAGCAAATTTTAATCCTGGTACTAATGCTTCATATTCTACCAAGTTATTAGTGCAGGGAAACTGCAAGCGATAAGATATAAAATCGGTTTGATTTTTTGGTCCTTTAAGAACAGCCCCTGTATCATAACCTTGCTCAGACTTAGCTGCATCAATATGAAGTATCCCAACTTCATTATCATGATTAAGGTGAGCTTTAACCGATTTCTCCTTTTGAGTAGTTGTCAAATTAAAAACCCCAATATAACAGCCCTTAGCAAGATTAGTAGTCTCATTCTTGGCATTATACTCTGTAATCATGAGTTTATATCTTGGTTCTCTGTTGATTCTTAATTGATTTGCAAAACCATTCCAGGGTAACCACATATGCGAGAAATCAGTAGCCAAATACCCATTCAATGATTTTGACCAATCCCTACTCAGAAGCATCTCGTATCCTACAGGAATATCCACCACCTAAATATTAATTATGTGCTACGCTCTTGGCTCAGATGCTAGCTGGATATGTATATTCTGAAGTTCACCTACCACTTTAACTTCAGACTTATCCAATTGGATGACTCTCATCTCGGAGTTCATGGGGGTCAAACCCAACTGCTGATAAATGGCCAAAGGCATAACATTAGCTGAAGCACCCGAATCTACCAGACAGTTGTGTAAGTTTTTTCCAAATATTCGGACAGTTAGTAGAAAATGCAAAACTTTAGTCTTCTCTTTATACATGGCCACATTTGCATTTGCCATCTTCTTTCCTTTTTCCAAAGGTTTGGTAGTAGGTTCAGAATATGTTTTGATCAGATTATCCCTTTGTTCTAAAATTTGGGCCAGCTCATGGAGAGTGATGTTGGCTTTGATCTTCTTCATGTCCTCCACTATATTATATCCCTTATTGAGTGGAGGGACAAATGCATCTGGTCCTCTCGGGTTTCCTCCCTTGGGTGGAGATGGGTTATTGCTTGAATATGGATTCAAAGGAACACTATGGGAGTTGTCCGGAGGGGTAGATGTAGTGTTGGGCTCTAGATTTTTGTTTCTGAGGTTGTAGTTGTCCCTCCTATATTGTTGAAAATCCTGTACTTCATCCATGGGTAGCTCCACAACATTCTCTAATTCTTTTGGGAAAATGAAAGAATCTAACACCATAGTTGCACTATGGCTAGATGAACTTAGGGCATTCGCAGTTCTTTGATGTTTAGGAGAAATAAACTCCCCAGATAAAGCTTCAAAGGCATTACAAAATTCCAAACAATCTAGTTCCCCATGCTGAGAAGTTCCATGAATCCTGCACCAGTTAGGCAAGGCTAAATCACAAATATTTACATCATGCCCTTTACTTTTATAATCCTTATTGGGCTTGTATGGGGGCCGAGTGAATCTATTCTGTTTATAAGAAAACCTGTTTGGGTTTTCGCCGATGGACATTTGCCTTTTGAAAGTCAAAAAGTCATTTGCCAACTTTTGGACTACCCTTGAAACTTCTTCAACTCTTGTGTTATCAGCTTCTTTACCTGGATTTTGTACACTTTCAATAGGTGCTACAGCCAATGGATTTCCTGATGGTGGAGTTGGACACACTGGCAACATCATCTGATGCGGTATGGGATTGAAAATAGGGGCATCTTGTGTGACCAAAGGAATTTGATGAGCATTTAAAGGTTGGGGTCCCAACTATCTTTCCAGAACCAAAGCTTCTTTGTAAGCCTCTGTTAAATTGGTAATAGAGGGATCTCTTTTCAAGAAAATAGAAGTCATTGGATCCAGAGAATTCCTAAAAATCTCTAATGCTAGGTCTGCATTTGGCACATAATAACCAATCAGTCTACCATAAGCCTTCTAAAATCTAACATTGTAAGATCTGATAGATTCATTTATTTCTCTTTTAATACCAGAAAACTACTGATATAATACACTAGGATCTATTACCTCACCAAACTGCGATACAAAAACCTTTTCCAAGTCATTCCAACTGGTAATAGAATCATTAGTGAGATTTAAAAACCAATCGTAAGCTCCCTCCTAGAGAGTGAACGGGAACAATCTGCAAGCCACATCTTCATGCTGTACATTTAACAATTTTAGAGCATTCTTGAATGCTACTAGATGTTCTTCTACTGTCCTAGTTCCATCATGCTTATATCTAGGAAGATACCTCTCAGGATTTTTGGGCAAGTCATGGGCTGCACCCGGGATATTTAAGGCAGTGGAACCTAACCATTTTGCCATTATTACTTGATTGACAATGATATTTTTAGTTGCAGTTGGAGTAACTACAAGTGGTGATAAAACCATTTCAGACAAGGACTTGGCCCTTCTGAGGCTACTTCTTCTTGGAGTTTCTAACTCAGGCACAAGGAGCTCTCCAGCTCCGGAGTGGGACCTTGTTACTCTATAATTAGAATCCAACTTTTCACCAACACTTACAACCTTACAATCTTTAATAGACTACTGAACTTCAGGTCCTCTTTTCTAGAAATTTTAAATATTGGTGTTGAGTTCCGCTGTTTAGGAAAAACTCAAACAAACAAGTTTAAAAAGAGCTAAAGAGGAGGGAAAAGGATTCAAAAGATAAAACACCAGACTCTACATAGACAACTTACAATACTGAACGGAGTTCAGTGGGCCCTCCTTCTAGCGCCAATTTTAAATGTTGGTGTTGAGTTTCGCTGTTTAGGCAAAACTCAAACAAACAAGTTTAAAAAGAGCTAAAGAGGAGGAAAAAAGGCTACCAGACTCTGGATAAAATACAATATTTGTTAAATACCACATACAATCATACTTCTCAACTCAAGCGCACTAAGAACGTAAGTTTTGGCCCTCCTTCTATCACCAATTTTAAATGTTGGTTCAAATTTTATACACACCCTGTGAAGAATGAGCATAAAATACCGATAACACTTATACGGGATAAATCCCACTCACTTTAGGATCTTGCTGGATATCCAAGGTGTGAGTTATAGAGTTGGGTCGAATGTCTATTCACTCTTTTCCACTTCTAGAATAGTTTCAAGTGGACTGTCTGTTACCTTACAACGGGCTCTATACTTGTTCAGTAATGTTTTTGGAGTTGGCTATTTTTGTGGATAATCAGATTTACAATCAGTTCTTTGATCTAGCTCTTTATGCTTTAGCAGATTTAAATAAAAGACAAATTTAAAGAAAGATAAAAATGGATCATTTCACGATGGAACAGAGAGAGTAGGGTAGGGCGAAAAGAGAAGTTTATCTAACTTAGCTACAAAACCGAAACTGCCAATTTTAGTTATACCGGTTAGCTTCACAATAGAACAAATCAAAGAGGAAAGTGTCCAACTTTCTAAGATCACTTTCAACTAAGAGCATAAGACAAAGATGAAACAAATCTAACAAAAAATTATAAACAAAAGGGATGTCGGTTAAAATTGGTATCTCTCACCAACAGCCTAGCTCACACAGTGAGGACAGAGCAATTAGAATAGGCCTGAACCTTAAATCTGTAATTTTCCCTAACATACAATAAAGACAATGAAGCCTAACAGCATATCCAATCCTGGTAACACGGATCTACAGTATAATTTAAATAAACCTTAATGAAATGAAAACAACAGAAGATGAACTTATCACAATCTGAAAGAGATTAGGCTCCTGGCCACGCTATCACAGAAAATGAAAATCACACCCACTCTAGGTCCAGAACAAAGCTTTCAAACCAGATTTGCAGGAAATTGCTCAAATAGCTTTTTATTTCTAAGTTTTCGCCTCCGTGATTTACATTCAGAAGAAGTATTTATAGACTCAGGACAGACCCTGATCTTTTCAAAAATATCTTCTTCTCAAACCCTAAATCTTATCACCTTAAACTCTACTACCCAGGTTTTACAATATAAGGCCTTTTAAAATAGATTCTTGATAAAACTTAACCATTCTACAAATCTCAGTGCAGTTACTTGCCATAAATGGAGAAGGCAGAATTTGATATTATTTGCATCCACCTGTAACTGTGTGTAAATGTCTTCATTAATTCCCCTGGGAAATTTGGATGAGTCACCACTTCTATGACATTTCATCTTCGCAGAGCCGTCTCGAAGTTGAAAATCTCTGCATGCCATTACTTCCACCATAAATTTTTTTTAAATGCGTCCATCGGCAAAATCCGGTAACTATGTGTAGATATTTTCATTTTTCGGTCAATTGCCAACATATTCTATTAATTGGGCAGGTGCTTAGTCACCATAAAGTCTCTTTGTGGCCAGATCTATAAAATCTAGATGAACCAGCAATTCTCGACATCTCCCATTTCAATGTGACGATCCTCGATTAATCTGTGCTTAACTTTGTCTTTCTCATCATTACTTCCATCATCATGCAATTGTATCGCTCTCTGCAAAAGAAAATCAAGGGTCAGCATTTTAATATTATTAAATTAAACCTCTAATGTTTATCACATGTTGGCTTTATTTTTGACACGTGTTGCGACAACACGACATTTTCCTTAAGCCGCTTTTCCTTTTGGCTTCTTTGTCTCTTTTGCCGCAAAACCGCGACATGTCACGAAATTGCGACGTCGCCTGCGCCTTGTGTCCACTATTGCCTCTTTGTCGCAAAACCGCAACATGTCACGATTTTGCAACATGTCATGAAATCATGATGTCCCTTGCTCCTGGCACTTTATCTTCCTGTCGTGTCACGATTTCGCGACACGACCACCCTTGGGCTCCCTTTGCTTTTGGTGTGTCACGATTTTGCGACGTCGCAAAATCACGACGTTGCTATTTCATGACACCCATGCCTTGGCACTTTATGGTTCCACCAGGTCACAATTTTGCGATGTCACGAAATCGCGATGTCATGATTTCACAACACCTATCTTTGCCTTGGGTTCCATGCACCTTTTGTGTTGTGATTTTGTGACACCTATCTTCCTTGGCGCTTTATGGTTCCACCATGTCACGATTTGTCGATGTCACAAAATCATGATGTTGCGATTTTGCAACACCTATCTTTGCCTTGGGTTCCTTGTGCCTTTTGTGTCACGATTTCACGACACCTATCTGCCTTGGGTTATTTTGGGTTTGTCGTGTCCCGATTTTGTGACACTTTCGAGACTTAGGTTTTCTACTCAAAACCCATCATGAAATCTTGACGGTCTCCATGCCTTAACCATTTTTTGCTCCTTTTTTCATGAAACCATGACATGTCATGATTTCACGACGTGTCACGAAATCGCGCCCTTCCTTCACACTTGCTCTCTCTAGTCCAAATATGTCGTGATTTTGTGACACCTTCTTCAAGTTTGGCTTCTGACTCAAACCTGTCGCGATATCACTACATTCTCACTACTTGGCACTTTCTTTCCAAATATGTCATGATATCGTGACGTTTTCATCACTTGCACTTGTTTACCAAAACCCGTCGCGATATCGCGATGTTTTCCACCAGTTTTGCTTGCGACCAAAATACGTCATGATATCACGACGTTTCCAAAAACGGAAATGTCGCGATATTGCGACGTTTCCAAAAAATAGAAATGTCGCAATATCACGACATTTCCAAAAATAGAAATGTCACGAAATCGTGTTGCTTTTATTACTTAGCAAATTTTATAGAAATTGTAGGTTAACTCTAATGAATTCATCTATCTGTATTCTGCATTTTTTCATATCAGTGAAAGATTTTCTTTACTCAGAAATGATTCTAACATTTGAAAAATGAATTCTAAAATAAATCAAAGCTAGATGCAAGCCTACTTGGATATTTTAATATAAGCAAAACTTGAAGAAGAAAGAGGTAAGCAAAAATTTGGAATTAAAACCTGAAAAACATCAAGAGGGTCCTTACTACAAAATGAAAGCTCAATATTTTCAAAGGATGGAAATTCATTTTTTAGTGGGGGTGTGTTGCTTCTCAACAATTCCACCATTGATTGAGATTATCAATCATGGGGAGGCAATGAGAGAGCCATCAATACCCTAATCAAGCCTTATAGTTTCATAGGGGAGTGTTTGGAAACTAATTCCAATCCTTCCACCAAGGTTGTTGTAAAAGCACAAAAATCTTGTGTAACATGTAGTCAAGGAGAGCAGCCTTGACAGCCTCAAAAGTATCCCTATCATAGTGACTAAGTCCAATTTTGTCTTTGAATTCATCCTAAGGGAGCCAATCCCTATTAGGATAAGAAAATAAATTAATGATGCATTGCACACCTTTATAAAAGAATCTAAGCATGTGAACCTAGGGAACCTATGCAAGCAAAAAACCATGGTAGGTGATAACATGTGACCATCAAACATTCATTTGGTTGATGGAGAGGTCATGCTAGAAGATCTATCCATCCCATCTAAGCCAAGACTTAACACTCTCCCAAGATTTCCAAATGCTCCTAATGATGAAGTATCCTAAAACTTTGATAGACACAGGGGCAACAAGGAAGGAAGGGAACCCCATCCCCTCCAACTCTTATGGATAAAAGCGGATCCTTCATTGATACAGTGTTGATTGATAATCTTCCAAGCCTCATTGCTTGTGAGGGCTCTAATAACCCCCTTAAATTAGAGGGACAAACCTTGATACTGGGTATTGTGAATGCCAAGCCCACCATGGCTTCTAGGAAGACAACAATACTCCCAGGAAACATGGTGGAATCCCAAACCATTATTGGAAGAGGACCATAAAAATTCTCACAAAATCTTATCAAGATTATTGTAATATTTTTTGCATGACATCCAATAGGAAGAATAATGAACATGGGTGGCTACAAGGACTTCTATGCAAATTTAGAATTTACTAGCAAGGGAGATCTTCTTGGTGGACCAGTAGGTAATATTTTATTCCACCCTATTAATAAAATACTTTTGTAGCTCTTAAAACAAACTATTAAAGGCAAAATATATGCATAAAAAATAAAAAATTTCTACCTCTTGGATTATCTTCCGTTGATATTGACTAAGCCGGTGGAGCATCAGTTAGAGAGGTTGCCTATAACATTGAGTCTTTCTCCATTGAATGGAGGATCTAAATGCCAAATAAAAAGTGTCTAGGTAGGTAAGCACCTAATGAATGACACCTTCTTCCTCAATAAGAGTGAGGAAAGAGTCATTAGCAAAATGACCATTGATCAACTGAGTCTCACCTTCGAGGAGAGAAATTCCTTGAATAGACCCCTGAGCAGCATGGTGAGCTAGTAAATAGCCAAACCCTTCAACAACAAGGACATAAAGGGATGGAGCCAATAGATAACATTGTATAATGGATTAAAATATCCCAATGGTTGAGTACTTATGTTTGTTAATGGACAAAACAATTGAAGCCTTAACAAATAATATTTCCATCAAAAAAATGAAATAGGGACCAAAACTAAGAGCTTTAAGCATGGCTAAAATGAACGACAAATCGATCCTATCATAGGCTTTCTCAAAGTCAATTTTTATGAACAATTATTATTGGTTGGAATTTCAAATCCACTCCATGCCTTCCCAGATAGTAATAATATTGTCAAGGATGAACTTACCCTAAATGAAGACAATTTGCTCTGGGTATATGATAATAGGAAAGAGATGGTGAATGTGTAAAGATAGGGATTTGGCAATGATATTATAGTAAATATTAAGGAGAGTAATAGGTATCCAATTGGTTATGATTTCAGGATCACCAACCTTGAGGATAAATTTAATAATCCCTTAATTAATACTAGGGCCCAAAGAACCCTTAGAGAAGGCCTCCTGATAGACTTTGATAAGATCAAGCCCAAAAGTGTCCCAAAGGGACTTGTAGAATTCATAGGTGAAATTATAAAGACCAAGGGAATATGATATTATTTTATGCCAAATGTGTGATTAGAATGCATTATTTGTTATTTGTTTGCATGATTTAATGTGTAGAACACTTACCCCTATTTTTGACTATTTTTCAGCATTTTTACTCTATTTCTGCATGATTAGTTAGTGAAAATGCATAATAAAATTGGTAGCCAATAAGGAGTGCTGAGATTTATGGTTGCATGATATAATTTGAATATTTTTTTACTTTGAAAACAACTGGTAAGATGATTTGGCACCAAAATCCACTATTCTACTGAAAACTAGATAGTTCAGCTACAATTGTAGTCTCATACAATTTCCAGCCACCTATCATAATAAAGGGAGGCATGGAAATTATCAACAAAAGCAAAAGAAAATTATTGGAAACTATTAAGGAATACTAGGAAAGACCCTTGACCTATTTGGACATGTTCCCACGTGATGCAAATGAGAGCAGTAAGACATAAAGGAGAAAATGCAAGAATAGTTGCACACAACATATAAATTTTAGCCACCTGTCACAATAAAGGAGGGCATGAAAATATTCATATGCAGCAAGTAAATTCAATGGGAATGCACTTAAGGAGATTATAAAATACCTATTATCCACTTGGAGGTGTTCCCACATAGGTTGGTTGACAACAATAATAAATATCATACATTCTGCCTAATATTCTAGAATGACAGGCTGAAATAGTCCTTCCAACAACAAGTGCACAAATTGTTAGAATATATCCTAAGTTGTTACTAGGATATTAGTATAATCTTGTATGGTTGAGATCAACTCAGTTAGTTATGATCCAATAAATCATATTGTATGCACTTGCTATTTAAGCAAGATCATTTCAATAGAATAAACAAGAAGTTTTATTTTCTAACATGGTATCAGAGCGGGCTTTCCCTACCTTATGAGTTTTGAGTGTGAGTTTGAGGGGGATTTTACTCATGGAAATACCTCCCTTATTTTTTTCCTTATGATGCAAAACATTCGAGTATACTCTAAACTTGACAATTTAAACCGATCTAGTTTATCAGAAAATATATTTGTATTTTAAGGAATCATTTGTTTTATGGGCTTGGGGTCTTTCTGGTTTGTTTTTTATTTTGTTTTTGATGACTATTTTCACATAGCAGCTTGATCTGTTCCTACAACCCTTATGTAGATTACCTACTACAATAGCCCATAGAAGTGGATCTAGATATTTGAGCTAACATGCTATTCCAAATTTAATGTGATGGTGGAGGTGTTGTTGTGCAACATGGCAATGTTTTTTTCCACTCGTTGGTAAAGGTCTTATTTTTGCATTTTTTCTTTAAAAATCTATGAATAGCTATGTAAAAGCATACAAGGGGTGCCAATGGTGTTTGTAGCTCCATTAACTATTTTGAGATGAGTAGACGATAGCCACAAGAATGCGAGGGCAAAGCAAATACTTGGGCTAAGGGTGCTGCCATTGGTGCATAATGAAAAATACAATCGACAATACAAACCAGCCACAATTCATGTACTGATATGTGTATTCAAGTGGGCATCCACAACACTCATTGGAACAGGCTTAGATTTTTGGCTCAAACATCCAGTGCACCAACTATGAAGTTTCTACAACTTTTGGCTCCCTTGTGCCAATGCATGAGCACCATGGGTATTGTGAAGAAGGAGCTAGTTTTTTTCCCATGCGGTTGCTTCCATGGTTGACATCACCATAGGATTGTGATTTAATACCTTCATATTAGTGATAGTTTTTTGCACTCATATGGTGAGTCGTTGTTACATCCTCTATGTACTCCATAGACCAAGTTGACAGTCTGCACATTTGCTACTGTAGCATGGTCCTATTCAGGCCATTTTTCTCTCAAGGACATTCTTGTAGTGAACAAGATGTAAGTGAGGTAAACATCGAACATGAAGTCCTTGGAAGCCACCTTGCTCAAAGATGAAGTCATCACCTGAATGGCCATTTTTGAGACATCGCTTTCTCTATGGATCTCATCATTGGCATTATCCACTAATATTTTTGCAACTATAAGTGCTCCATTACTCACAACCCATTTTTAAAAAAATGTCCAGCTATAGACACCTAAAACGCGTCATGTCGAAGGTGACTACTCATATGGGACATGCTACAAGACCATATGGAAGATCTTGGATAGACTCCAAGATAGAGCAGTGGTTCTAACCACTCAATTTGGGCTCCTTGGCCTAATCAGTCTGAACCATAGTAGAGACCTATGGTCTATAGTCTGAACCATGGTTAAGACCTGCGGTCCATAGCCTAGGCCGTAGCTGTGACCTACGGTCTAAACTAAAGTTCAGTTGGCCTTCATCCGAGCCAAATCGGTTGGAATGACCATTTGATCTAGAAGAAGGTAGTTGAAGGATGGAAGATTCTAGAGGCTTCCAATCCAACTGTCCCAACTACCTCTTCTTGATCTTGGCTTCTCCATGAAGCCACCCCTAGCCCTTGGGTAGTCCTATAAGTACCCCTTCAAATTAGGGCAAAGATATAGATTATAGGTTAAAAAGAGAAAAGAGCATTAGAGATTAGAGCAGCGAAGCCCTATCGAATTGTGGACTCACTTGAGTGCATTGAGAGGAGTTTAATTGCTATTCACTTGTCAATTCATCAAGCATCATGACAATTTATGCCATGGATGCCCTAAGGAGCTAGAATGCCAAGAAATGCTAATTTAGGCAAACGGAGGCCCAATTGTGGAATTCAACCGCCAAACCTATCAGAGGACACTGAGGTGACCCTTGATCATCAATTTGACAAGGAGGATCAAGCCCACAACCCTAGATTTGGAGGGCAAAACCACTTGATTGCTAGCCACAATTGATAGCCATGGTGTACAGTGCAGACCGCTCATCAGAGCTATGGTTTGCAATAGGTGATAGATCTCCTTACTATTTCTATTTTAGTATGCTTAATTAGGTTAGATTAGTCATTTTAATGGTTTCTTTGGTAGTTTAGAGACTCTGAATAGCTTAATTAGGGATTATAATAAGTTTACTTCATCATAGCAAGTAGGACATCAATGGCTTATTTTCATGCTATCTTGTTTCATTCCATGCAATTGATTCAATAGATAGATAGCTGCACCTTTTACTTTCATGTTTCTAACAATCTTCATGAATCTTGCACAAGTTTAATATGTTTTATTCATATTCTTGATTTCATAGTTGTTATGACATCTTTATGCATATTTTCCTCAAAGGGCCTCATCATGAGAGGTTACCTATTCATTTAATGCTTTTGTGTTGTTTCTTGATCGCAGGAAACAAGTTTGAAGGAGATTCAATCATCTAATTCCTTCCTCAACGTGAAGAAGAGGGTCAACTCCACCCTAGAGCAGTTTGTGACTATTTAGAGAGCCTTAGTATTGTGCCTACCCCATTGGGGGCTTTGGAATTGTATCAATTGTATCAACATTTGGGTGACCCTAAGAGGGGCATGATTGTAATCGAGATTCATTTTCAATATTAATAAAAGAAACATCCATTTTCTCATTATTTGCAATCTTGTTTATCATTTTATGCTTTTATGTTGATTCTGATTGATGTATTAGATAGGTGCATTGCTTTTTGGATAGGTCAGAAGGTGATCACGATGGAACTCCACAATTTATGCAACTGATCTCTGACCCCTATGTTTTTCTGATATCAGGTGCAAACCATAGGTTACAGCTATGGTCTCATTGTTGGCCCATGACTTCAAAATATGGTCTACAGTCTGAACCATGCATCAGACCTATGGTTCATAGTAGACACAACAGAAAATAGGGAGCCAAAGCTTGATCGGATGAGGACCTGAGGTAGGCCCCATTTTTCACTCTCTATACTTTTTTATTCTATCTATGTTTTCCAAAAAGTAGAAAAGGGAAAATCTAATTAAGACACTAAAAAAAGGAAATGAATTAGGTCTTGGGGTTTCTTTTTCTGAGTTTGGCTAGGCGCTGCTAGGAACAATGGACCTCTGAGTGCAGTCCACCCTAGAATCCAATGTGCTAGGTTTAAATTGTGTGTTGGTTTGCATGCTTGAGGCCCAATTAGAGGCTATATCATCATAATTTGCATTGTCAAAAAGTCATATAGGATATAGCATGCATTCTCTAAAAATGAAATGTTTCTTTTTGCATATCATGTAGGAAATAATCATTCATGTTGTATTATGCATTTTCATTTCTATGCAAATATTAAAAAGAACCACACACACCACGTTTCACTTAAACGCTAGTGAGTTGGGAGTGACATCCAACCACTAGTAGGGTTCAACGATGGTGGAGGTGACTTCCATCCATTGGCCCAAATCCTACGTACCCTTGGATACTAGACCAATACCGGATCCGAGAACCTTTCGTACCCTAGAAAATTTGCATGTATTCTCTTCAGAGGGTATAACACTGATTGGGGGAAAATGGGTGAGGATCTGGGAGGACCTGTGCTCCCTGACCATGTGTGGGCTTCATTACCACACATTATAGGTTGGATTACGTGACTTGGAGTTCATAGCCAAGTTGTCGAGCTACGAGTATACAGGTGAAAGCCAATTAAACTGAGAATATCATCCAACAAGCTTTCAAACATGATAAGGAGTTTCTTTACTAACACAACAAATTTGAAACAACATCAAACAGTTTAGGGCTCACTTTTAAAAAGTTAATACGAGATAATCACCATTGTATACCTTGTTTGCATAATAAAGAATAAATCTAGACACTAGGTGCACCATGGTGGAGACACGGGGTGGTCGGCAAAGGCATAAGCCTGATGCCAATGACCAAGCCCCGATAGATTCACAACAACATATGTCGAACCCTCACCCACATGCGCTTCCTGAACATCGTTCGATGAGCATTAGAGGAGACAATTCGACATGAGGGGAACCTATTGAGCGTACCCTCGATAGAGGAGTTTCTATGCATTCTTCTAGACATAGAATAGAGCATGGAGCCTCTCAGCATGAGGGTGTTCCACTCAAAATCCATTACCGAGATCGCATTGCACATGCATCCATGGGATCGATCGAAGAGTATGTTATACAGGGGTCCAAGTTGGTACCCCTACATCATAGGTCTGTAGGAGGATCCATGGCTCCACCTTCAAAGATGGGATCGAGACCCACCCATTCAAGGGCATGTAGATAGGGCCACCATTGAGCATAGGCCTATGTAGACTCCCACACATAGTGAACATCGAAAGATCACTATTGATATGGCCAAGGTGGGAGCCAATGGCACACCACCACATGAGCGGTGGAGATCCAGATAGTTGGATGACTTAGGTAGCATCCTTGAGCAGCTAGGCTATAAGCCTTCGGCTCCACCCACTCGTGCCCGAGTGAGCATAGCAGGAGTTCTATTAGGACTGCTAGAGAGCATGGAGAGGCTTCCAAGCGCCCTCATGTGACACATCCACCATCCATGCATGGTGGCATAGAGCATAGGGCTCAGCAGGATGCCAATGTCATCTTCATGGACAAAGGCAAAAGCATCACAAATCAGTCAGATGGGTACATAACCCATAAGGTCGCTCGCATGGAGCATGCATACCAGAGGCCTATTATGGCCGATCAACTTGATAGATCACATAGACTGGTATCCGAGCAACGATGACAGCTCCTCCAAGATCAATTGGAGGATACTCGCCTAGAGAGGTAGCGCATCGAAGATGAGAATATTCAGTGCAGAGGCTCATCAGACAAAGACTATATGAGCAGCGCATGCATGAGGAATGCATCCTTACCCAAAAGGAGCACGTAGAGCAGGAGGATAGGCTAGCCAGGGCTGGTCTATACACTCACATGGAGAACAGAGAGCGCATTCAGAGGAAGGATTTTTCACAAGCCGATGTGCAGTAGGAGCGCAGAGATGCTCACACTCATATTAGTGCCCTACAAAGAGAATGACCACCACCATTCGAATATGAGAGGCAACAACAATATGAGGAAGAAGAGGGAGAGGGAAACAATCAAGAGTATCCTAAAGACTCCCAAGTTGAGGAGGAGGAAGAGCAACATCCTCCACCTCGATAGAGGAAGAATGTACCTCCAAGACCACCCTCGCGTCAGCTTAGGGAGGAGGACTTTCTATCCTCGTAGGCCTATAAGGCCTTAGCTGAGAAGGTAAAAGCAATCGAGAGGCAAGGCGTGGTTCTTCAAAAGCTGACATTAAGAAAGATTCATAATGAGCCTTTGGACCCCTCGGTGCCTACTCCAGCATATCCTGAGCATTTTGTTATGCCCAGGTTAGATAAATTTAAAGGTGATGAAGATGTGCAAGAGCATGTCACAAGCTTTTTGGATGCATGTTTCCAGATTGTGAGCAATGATGCCTTGTTGTTGCATACATTCATCACAACCCTCTTAGGCCCAGCCTGAGAGTGGTTCAATCAGCAGAAGAAGCATAGTATCACCAATTTTGAGTAGCTAGCTGACGCTTTCCTTGAACGCTTTTCTTTTGGCATCAAGAAATAGGCTAACCTTTTCGATCTAGCTATGCTAGCTCAGCGTGATGATGAGCCAATTGAATAGTACAAAAAGAGGTGGAGGAGATTAATGGTAAAGCTGCCATTCCCTATTCCTGCTATAGAACTGACCTGAATGTTCACAAAGAGTTGTGCCAAGCACATCTCATTATTGTTGCAACTATAGTAGTATCCAACATTCGAGGAAGCTTTGGTGCAAGCCAAAGTAATTGAGGATATCAAGTTGCAAGAAGGCAACTTGAAGCTCAAGAACAGGAAGGAGGGGCACAAGAAGAGCTCCATGAAATAGTAGGGCAAGTAGGCCCATGTAAATCAGGTGGTGCTAAACCTCCAGAGAGAGGATAAGGGGCAACAAAAGTAGAATTATCAGGCCCAACCTCCTCTTGCATAGTACAAAAAGTGCAATAATAATTATAAGGGCAAAAACAAAGAACAACGCCCACCTCACCAATTCACGCCTTTGATAGAATCATTGACATCAATATTCCATCAGTTATGTGAGGCTAAGGCAATCAGACTACCCGAGGTTAAGCTGGTTGATCCTAATCAGCCCAAGTCAAAGGGGTATCAGGATGACCTATTTTGCATCTTCCATCGCACGAAGGGCCATGACATCGAAGTGTGTTGGTCCTTCAAACATATTGTGTAGAATATGATCGATAAGGGTGAGCTTGTAGTGCCAAATAATCCATTGGCACTCGACAACCAAAACATGGGGATTTATAAAAATCCATTACCAAACCATGAGGCACCGTACAACAATGTTGGCCAGGTCAACCAAGTGCATGTCGAACCACCTACCCAGGGGTTCGTAGGTATGGTGAATGTTGTTACTAGACATGGGAGATATGAGTAGCTGAATCAACCTCATGCTCCCATCAGGATACAAGCTACATCGAATCAATGGCCAGCTCAGAATATTCCAAGCCCACCAACGAGACCGGTGGTGACCATACGGAGCAGGTTGGTCCAAAACCTGTAGACAACTCCTACGAAGTTGTCTATATATGAACTGATACAATAGTCCCCTAGGCATAGGGAGACTCTTATGGACATTCTAAGGTCCATCGAAGTACAGTCTCAAGATGCTCAAGCATTTACCAATTTTGTGGGACATGTACAATAGTGCTAGGAGCCTATGATCCAATTTTATGATCATGAAATCAGGATGGTTCCTATAGATATGGCTGACCCACCATTGCATATCATCGCATGTGTTAATCACATGCCATTCAAGAGGGTCTTGATCGACACTGGTTCATCGATCAATATAATAATGACCAAGGCATTGAATCATCTAAAGCTACCCAAGTCACATATTGTGCCCACCACCTTCACATTGAGAGCATTTAACGATGCCCTATGCTCGACGGTTGGCACAATCATCCTACCTATTTAGGTAGGCCTAAAGACCATCTCTATGATGTGTCATGTGATCGAGGGTGCCATGCAATATAACATCCTACTCGAGAGGCCTTGGATTCGAGAAATGTATTGTATTCCCTCTATATTACATCAATGTGTAAAATATATGCATGAGGGATGGGTTCACGTAGTGTCGTCAGATGAAGAACCTTTCAAGTTCGTGAACCTAGCGGATTTTCCTGGGGGTTTCATACTCCCATCAATGCACCTGGACGTCCGGCCAGCATCATCGATTAAGAATCTAGGAGGTAAACCAATAGTGCATGCTCAACCATCGACATCTGTATCGCACAGATCTGAGCACACTACTGCTACTTCGTTGAAACCGACTGCATCAATGATGCTTCGGGATGACAAGAAGTTAAAGGTGAAAATGGGTGAAAAAGAGAAGAAGCATGTGCCCAAACCAGTCACCAATGAGGCTCCCATCCCCATGGAAGTGGAGGAAGCCCAAGATAAAGCCGAGGAGGTACCTCAACCTGCCTCACCTGCATCATCAGTAGGGTCATCCGCACCGTGGGTGACTGTACATCTCACCAACATAGGGTTAGGTGAGTATATTGTGTAGAATGTAACCTTTGGACCAATTCTAGAGACTGCACAAGAGATGGGCCGACCGCATGCTCATCATTTTTTGGTTGGATCAATAGTGCCATTGGGAGAGCCACCCAATCAGACTAACTTCATCTACGCTAGGTTGGATCAGCTTCCAACGTGAACGCCCATGGATGAAGATGATGATGAACCTTTCATAGTAAATGTTCATTATCTATCCAACCCAGAGTACTCCATGCATATTTTTGAGTTATATCATTGGCATGGATACGACCTTGGTCTTTTTGAACAAGGATGTAGGACTCCGCTTGAGCCACGTTATCAGTTGGCAACTGATAGGTTCGAGCTAGGGTTACAGATACAAGGACAAGATGATTTGCTCATAGCATCCTTAGATCACTTGTACCTTAGTCTAGGGGACGATGTGGATTTCAACCCATATCACCCTAATCCTTCTGCATTCCAGAGGGATAATCGGATGGTGTCTTACATCACCATAGCGCCACCCGAGACGTATCATGAGAATATCTTGGTGGATAGTGAGTCCTCACCCAACACTCAATCAGGGGAGGAGGCTAAGCTAGTTTATGAGGCAGTATCATATTTACGATGCTTATATCCAATTTTATCGAACAACGATGATAGTGATCAGGAAATAGCCTATATGGGGCCACATTTTCTAGAACATCCCATTCCAGTGGGGGCAAATGAAGGATTGTATTATGATAATGATGAAGAAGATGATTTGGAGAGAGCCTATCTAGGACCTCCCTACCTACGTCACCGTAATGCACCTTATATGATCGAGGACATGCGTAGAGAGATCAATCTCAATCCTCACCTTAGGGGAAGACCACCAAACTTCGATGTGATCTATCACATGGTGTTTCTCGATCCACCTATGTACATAGAGCTCATTGAGCTGAATGATCCAATATTGCAATCAGTGCATAGAGAGGACCCAATCATCCATAGTCCACATAGAGAGGACCCATTTGTGCCCATGTCGATAGAGCCAGATCTTGGGTATGGAAGTTACATCGATGATGTAGAGGTTTGTCCATGTGGTCCTGGAGATCAATTCCATTCCATAAATATGGTCTCCATTGATTTGACCACTCCACTCCACAATCCAATAGATCCATCCAAACCATTGCATTTAAATGTAGATGCTATCGACTGGGATCATATTGACTCACCTATTGAGCCTAAATATTTCTTCCCTAATGAAGAAATGTTACAACCATTTCATTTTGTACCAGGCTATGCTTATGATGTCTATCATGTTGAGGGTGCTTCCGACATGGAACCTATCAACCCGGTTGATGACATCCATTTGATTCCTATGCCTCATCAGCTTGAGGAGGGATCACACATGTCAGTAGAGGAAACCTTCGATGTGGATATCAGTAGTGATCCCACTATTTCAAGGAAGGTTAAATTTGGAGAGAGTCTCACTCCAGATGAGCGTGCCACCATCATCCCTCTACTGAAAGAGAGACCTAATATTTTTTCTTGGACATACAAAGATATGCTAGGTCTAGACCCAAAATTGGTTACTCATAACCTTTCGCTAGATCTGACGAAGAAGTCGGTCAAGAAGAAGCTTAGAAAGATGCATCCAATAGTAGCCTTAATGGTGAAATATGAGCTACAAAAGTTGTTGGATGTAGAGTTTGTAATCTCCATCGACTATCCAGAATGGGTATCCAATATGGTGCCCGTAGGAAAACCTGATGGAAGAATCCGTATTTGTATGGATTTTAGAGACCTGAATAAGGCAACACCCAAGGATTCATTTCCATTGCCGAATATTGATGCTCTTGTAGATGCAACTGTAGGTCATGAAATGCTCTCCTTAATGGATGATTTTTTTGGTTACAATAAAATTTGGATTAAACCCGAAGACCAACATAAAACCATATTTATAATGCCATGGGGAACATTTTTCTATAAAGTTATGCCATTTGGTCTTAAAAATGTTGGTGCCACATACCAATGGGCCATGACATATATCTTTCATGACTACATGCATAAGATCCTAGAGGATTATATCGATGACTTGTTGGCCAAGTCATTGCTATGTAGTGAGCATGTAGAGGTCTTGAGGAAGGTCTTCGATCGCCTGATAGAGCATAATGTCAGGTTGAATCCTAAGAAGTGCGTATTTGGCGTAACTTCTGGTAAACTCTTAGGATTCATCATTTCTAAATGAGGCATCGAAGTCGACCCAGTGAAGGTCAAGGCTATCTTAGAGATGCGTCCTCCCTCCAATATTAAAGAATTAAGGAGCCTTCAGGGCAAAGTAGCATCGATAAAGTGATTCATCACTCAATTATCGGATAAATGTCGACCCATGAATCGACTGCTACATAAGGGGGTCCCATTCAACTGGGACGAGGACTGTCAAGCAGCTTTCACTAAAATAAAGCAATACCTAGTGACACCGCTAGTACTAGCTCCACCAAGGCCAGATGTGCCTTTTTTACTATATATATCGGTGATCGAATTTGCATTAGGGACCATGTTAGCCCAAAATAATGTGCAAGGCAAAGAACAAGCCATATATTATATTAGCCGAACCTTGGTGAGTTACGAGCTAGGGTATGCATATGTGGAGAAACTATGTTTAGCAGTAGTGTTCGCTACAAAGAAATTGTGACACTATATGCTAAGTCATACGACATATGTAATATCAAAACAAAATCCTTTGTAGTACATGATGAGTAAGACATATCATAATACACGTACTACAAAGTGGATCATGCTACTGATAGAATTTGACTTGGAATTCATAAGCCAAAAGTCCATTAAGGGATAAGTCATAGCTGATCAGCTGGCTGAGGCACCACTATCAAATAGTAGGCCTCTGACCATTGAGCTTCCGGATGATGTGGTCTTCATCATATCCGAAGCTCCCAAACCTGAAGAACCAGAGAATAATGCTGATATGACCTTGTTCTTCGATGGTTCGAAGTGCGAGCAAGGGGGTGGTGCAAGAATAGTGTTTTTCATGCCGCAAGGAGCTCCAATGCCCTTGTCATTTAAATTAGACTTTCCATGCACCAACAACAATGTTGAGTACGAAGCCCTACTGTTGGGCCTCCACACAGCCATCGCCATGAACATTAAGAGACTAAACATCTTTGGTGACTCCTTGCTCATAGTCAACCAAGTTAAGGGGCTCTTTCAGTGTCGATGTCCCATACTAAAAGCTTATAAAGATCTTGTTGTTACATATTTGGCTAAATTGGAATGGTATGACATCGAGGCAATCCCTCATTCATCAAATAGGTTTGTAGACACCATGGCATCTTTGGGATCCTTAATCCCTCAGAATCCATCTATGGATTTCACTACCATCCATGTCAAAATGCTCTCGCATCCCACAGCAGAGCGTGAAGCCTTTGATAATAAAATATCAATCAACATGATTAGCATGGAACCAAAAGCTGAATGGTTCTATAGAGCTAAAGACTTTCTAAAGAAGGCACCCTAGGGGTCATTAACCTCTCAGATTCTGATGGGGAGTGGTACTACCATTCACCACAAGGTTGTTTCCTAGTCTGCATTTGCAAAAGTAAATACATAGGGGGAGCAAGTCATCTTGGCAGTCGAAGTTGAGGCTTGTCAGAGTTGGATGTCACAAATCCAAGACTTCTTAAAACTTGGTATAATCCCAGAGGGATTGTCGCATGTCGCAAAATGCACATTCAAGTAGAAAGTGACTAAATATGTCTTGATAGGAGATATTTTGTACCGATGAGGTTATGATGGAGTTCTCCTTCATTGTCTAGAGCCCCAAGAGTCATCTTGGGTGATTTCTCAAGCTCATGATGGTACGTGCGATGGCCATTTTAGTGGCATGGCCATCATCAAGTGCATCCTTCGAATGGGTTACTATTGGCCCACTATGGAGAAGGAGTGCAATGTGTATGTCAAGAAATGCATCAAATGTCAGCATCATGCTAATCTTATGCACTTGCCATCGTAGGCCTTACAGCCCATCCAAGTGGCTTGGCCATTTTCTCAGTGGGGATTAGATCTTATAGGCAAGATCTCTCCTCCATCATCGGGCTGACATACATTTATTATCATGGCTACTGAGTATTTCACAAAGTGGGTGGAAGCAATACCCTTAACAATGACAACTGGAGCTCGTATAGCAGAGTTTATACTGGAGCATATCATAAGTCATTTTGGGATTCCATCCAAAATAATTTTGGATAATGGAACATCATTTAAGAACAAAACTATGAGAGCTTTGACATCTAAGTATAGAATCAAACATAGTTTTGCAACTCCATATTATCCACAAGCAAACGGGCAAGCTGAGGCCTCAAACAAGATAGTGGTGGCTATCTTGAAAAATATGGTCCAAGAAAACCACAAATATTGGCATATCCAGCTACCCCTTGCATTATGGGCTTACAGGACTAGTATTCGGATGCCCACTAGGGCAACGCCATTTTCACTAGTATATGGCACTGAGGCCATTATGCCCTTAGAGTTGGAAATTCCAATGTTGCACATCGCATTGAAAGAGTTCATCGATGATGACACCATGCGGCAAGCTCGACTAGATCAATTGACGTTGCTTGATGAACATCACGTGAATGCCCTGGAGCATCTCCATATTTATCAGGAGTGACTAAAATGAGCTTATAATATCAAAGTCCATCAAAGAGACTTTGAATTTGGGGATCTTGTGCTCAAAGAGAACCAACAGAACTCTAATTTTCTACTCGATATGCGAGACAAATTCATGGCTAATTGGCTAGGACCTTATATCATATCTAAAAATATTGGTCTAGGTACCTATCACCTAACATCGCTAGGAGGTGTTGAAGAGCCTGAACCTCTCAACATCATCCATATTAAGGTATTTTATGCTTGAGAGCATAGCAAAAGGCTCCAAGGGTTCTTAAACACTCGGTCATCCCAAAAAGGCACCAAGGGTTCCTAAAATCGCTTGGTCAACCCAAAGGCCTCGAGGGTTTGCTTAAAACCGCTCGATCATCCTAAAAGGCTCCAAGCTCTCTTGTGAGTAGTTTGGTCAATCAAAAGCTCCAAAGGTATTTCAAACCTTTGGTCAACCCCAAAAGGCTTCGAGGGTTTGCTTAAAACCACTCGGTCATCCTAAAAAGCTCCAAGGATTTTTTGAAAAATTGTTTGGTCAATTTAAAGGCTCCAAAGGCATGTACTCATCATTTGGTCAAATATAAAGGCTCAAAAATAAATTAAAAAAAATTGGTAAAGCATAAAATCCAAAAACATTTGCATTTGCATTATGCATTTTCATTTACACATGCATTCATTTCATCATTGCATTGCAAATAGGCATTCTTCATCCATTGCATTCCGTAGTAGAATGGATTGTGTTTGTCAGTCTTACAAATGATGCCACGTTTGTGTTTTAATCATGCACCTCTACATTTATCATAATCCATCATTCATGTGAGAAGGTTTCAACACAACACCTATTGCTATGAGATATGTATGTATACCAAAGTTTTCTAATCACTCAACCATACCTAGTGGGTTTCTCAGATGTCGTAGAAAGCTTCTTTTGCTTTTGTAGATGAGGTCATTAGTTGTGATAGTGCTTGGCATATCAGGATCCCATCACTAATTGACACATTTAAAATCCTGCTAAGATAAGGGAGGATGAAAGCTATGAAAGTGGTCCTGGGTATTTAGAGAGATGGGTTTTATTACCTGCTTATCTTGCAAATAGTTCGGTCTAGAGTGGTGAACCTTGGCAAAAGGACAAGAATTTCCCCTACTCGTACATAGATACAAAGTTTAAATCTCAAACCCAAAGTTCAAAGTTCAAATCTAAAGTGATATAGTGAATCAAAAGCACTATACAAATCCCTTGCTCAAGTAAAACGTAAGAAACAATGATTTTTATCACTCAAAGTAAAACATGAAAAATAGTGATTTTTATCACTACATATGAGCAAATATAAAAAATGGGGTGAGAACTTGAATCCCTGGATTGTTCACTATTCAAAGCCATAGAGTGAACCCCGATTGCAGCAATGGGTTGAAAGAGTCCCACCTACTTCTAGAGTAGTAGTTCTATTGGGTGATCCCCAATTGCAGCAATGGGTTGAAAGAGTCTCGACTATTTTTGGAGGGGTAGTCCTGATCAATTTGCAAGATGAGCTAGCTCTGGGTGCCTGGGGTTGTCTAGCAGTATAGTCCAATCAAGTCTAAAACAAGGATGATACGAACATAAGAGGAACCCGATCTCACATATGGGTTGGAAGAGTCTCGACTGACATCTGGGGTATGCCTATGGTCTATCTAAAAATACTCACGTGCACACATAGGGGTAATGAATAGTTGGGTCATTCATGATGAAAGCTTTGTCCAACAAAAGCCTTGTACAATTAGTATGTGACGTTTGAGAAGTCTACTAGGGTGTTTGAGTCTCATGGAAAACCTCAAAAATTTCTCTAATAGCAACAAAATACCAAATATCACAAACCATATAAAATAAAGTCATTCAAATCATCAAACTGCAAAGTATCGAATCCATGATACATCATTACATAAAGCACAATCAAGATATAGGATAGATACCGGATGGATATCAAAAATGATATTTAGATGACCACTGACTATATTGTGCATATTTCTCAAAATTGCAAAAAGAATATAAAGTGACATATTATATCATTTGCATCATACCATAGCATATCATTGCATTTCATATATGGGTGATTAATTGAGTAAATTCCTATAATGAGGATTTTCAATTACATTCATGATTTTTACACATTCTGTGGTGTCATCCATTAGATTGTTAAACTCATATCACATTCATTCCTTATGTTTTAAGTGATTAAAGCATACAGGTTCATTTACATTAGATTACCATCATGTAAATAAAGCATTACATACATTACACCAGCATAGCGTGACATCATCACAAATTAAATGCATACAATAAAGCAAAATTAAATATGCATTTAAAAGTAAACATCGCATCCATATGCATCCATCATAAGTAGCACATCTAAACATCTAGATCACTGCATATCATCATCATCATAAATAAAAAATAGCTATCTAGTGCATGTCATCCATACATCACATCATATGAACATAGCATCAATATAAACATCTGCATCCATGTGCATAAACATAAACATAAAACATAAAAATGACAAGTACACATAATGAGCCAAAATGATCAATATCATATAAATATGTGTATCAATGAGTACATCAAGAGTATATCAAAATGCCCGTAGGCTACAACTGTGTAGGTCCTCGACCTTACACTCAAAAATGGTACAATAAATATCTCAATAGATATGTACTACGGGGGCCTGCACCCCCAGCCTGAGAGTCACCACCATCACCCCCACCATCCCTGTGGCTCCTATGAGAGCTAGCTCCATGCATACTAGAGGACCTATGTGTCCTCTCGGTCCTATGGGTCCGATGGCTAGAGCTCACAGAGGACTACCCTGTAGTCCTGGTCCTAGTCCGCTGGGACCCTGAAGCATGTGGATCCTCTAGGACCTACCCACCAATCAACCTGATGTAACCCTCTAGCTGGTCTATGTGGGCTACCCTACCTATGTGCCTATCATTGCCCTCCTCCACGAGGGCCTATAAGCACCGGATCTCTACCATGGGGTCATGACCACCTGGTAGCAATGATGATGGTGTAGCTAGAGGTCCCATGATAGCCTAGGAGGATGAAGGATCCCCCTCTATACCCTGAGTAGATCTCTCTCTACAATAGCCACACTCCGCTATGCCTATGCTAGATCATGCACACTAGTGAGATCATGGACCTATGTCTCCACCCCTATAGCCCATGTTGTGAGAGTTATGATCTACTCCTAGGCCTATGCTAACTGCCTCTCCCTATGAGCTAGCTTCACCTCCAGAGTGGTGATAGAAGTATCCCGTTGCAACTATTGGGTCTGTAGCCTCCCAACCTGACTCTGAAGGTCAACAATCTAAGCTAGTAGCTACCCCACCTCACTATCTAGAGGTGCCTCACCCTCCTCTAGGGCCTCCTCCTCTAGCCTCAACCTATGGAGCATCCTCTATAGGGGCCTCTACACCCCATCCACCCTCGGTCCACTAGTGCACATTGCACCCCTCTAGATCAACCTCAGCCCATCATCCACCCGATCGAGGGGCCCCTCTCCCTACCACTATAGTAGGGACCACCAAGTGTCATACACTGGGGTGGTCCTAGCCCTAGCCATACCCAACTCCTAGAAGTCATCAGCCTCATCCCCAAGTGGTATCGATTGAATCCAAGGTAGATCCCTCTCTAGTACTAGGCATCGATAGATGATAGGCAGCTCCAAAATATCTTGTACGATCCCAAACTAGTGGAGGATGCATGAATAAAATTGATACTCATAGATCTCGACCTTGCAGTTGAGCAACCACCTATCTCACCTAGCCTAGTGTAGTCGCTCTCCAACCTCCTCCCATGCAGGGCAATCCATATACGGATGCCACTCTATGTCATCCACCCGAAGCTATGCAAATCTAGTAATGTAGTGATCAACATCCCTAACATGGGACCTACTCTAGAACCCCTCCTCCTCATAGGGCTAGCATGCCGCATAACACTAGCACGCATCAGGGATAGTAGTGATGATGAGCGACAAGTCAGTCGATCGCTCGATCCTGATATGCTACCAACCCTAGATCTGAAGTAACAGGCTACAGCTGATGCCAACTCGGCTCCTACACGTAGCTTGATATAACTCTCAATACAACTAGCATAGTAAGGTGCTCCCCCAAGCCAAGAGTAGTGGTCACTACATGGAGCTCTGTGTAACTCTCCTAACACTGGCCAAGAGGTTCTAGGGGATCCTCACACCCGAGGAGTCTGGAAGAACAATATGAACAATGAGGTGCATAAATATAGCCTCTCGAATGGAGAAGATGTACTCCCCCTACCAATATCCGATGTGGATGCCCCCATGATCAGCCCTGCCCTAGGCATCCTCACTATGGTCACCAAAGATCTCATCAAAAACATCCTCCTTTTTGGTGAAAGGAGTGGAGGTGATGGGCTCACCATCAATAGGGATCCTAAATATCCGGTAGACGTCCTCCAATGTGATAGTCATTTCACCTATGGGTAGGTGAAATGTGTTGGTCTATGCCTCCCAACGTCGGGCCAATGTAGTCATGTATGCCTGGTCTACCCGAATCATGGGTAGATCAAGCACATAGCCAAAGCCAACCACACCAAACCACTCCTGCTCCTGGTCAGTGAGCTGATCATGGAGGGTGCGGAGGATATCTAGCTCCCTAGCTCTAGAGGTCAATTTTTGTAGAGCATAAAGGTATAAGGACAATGATGACTAAGATAACTAAAAATAGCTAAAAAATGACCTAAAAACGTCAAACAAATCTAAAAATTGCTAAAAATACAAAAACATGCAAAAAGTGATAAAAAATTTCAAGAAAATTCAAAAATGCATCTCAGAAGTGCAATAAATGGCATTAATTGCCAAGAAAAATAAAAAAAATCATTAAAATTTGAAATTATTTTCCAAAATTGGGAACCGCAGGTCAAAGCTACGGTCCGCATAACGGTCAAATTTTTGACCATTGGGATTTGAATCCCACCATGGCTGATAGCTATGGTCCCCAATCTGACAATTGGGAACCGCACCTGCCAGCTACGGTCTAGGAACATGACCTTTTTTGGGTCACTTCCTAGCCTGGCACCCAAGAAAAATTAAAATCTAAGCTAGCCTAACTAGTATGAGGTTCTTTGCCAATAGTTTAATGAGGTAAATTTAACCCATTTCTTAATGTGGTTCATTTTTAAGTGGTAAGGAATGCGAGGACTAGGTTTAGGGTTACCTTTCCTGCATCGATCCCTCTGTTGGATGAAGGTTGTGAAGGGTCCACCATCGGGATGTCTGTGAGGTGGTAGGTAGTGGTTTCGATAGCGTTTCACGTCAGATATGCTTCCTCACCTCTCAGAGCTCTCTAGTTGCAAATCACTTTCAAGGAATAATGAGAATTTTTCAAAATGGGAAAATTTAAATACCCTTTTCTAATTTTGTCGGACCGCAACTTAAAATCATGGTCCCAAAATTAGGGTTTTGCGATCGTAGCCCTGAGCCGTGGTTCCCAAAATTTGAAATACCAATCGCAGACCATACGTGCGGTTTGCAACTGGCATTAAATGCACTAAAATCCCATCATGGGAAGGTCTTAAATGGTAAATTAATTATTCCTAATGGATCAGAATCTCAATAAGAGCAATCAATTTAACAAATTTGGTGATTCTCAAGCACCATGATCAATTAAAAATTCAAATTAACAAAAAAAAATCAAATAATCAAAAGCCAAATGCACCTCGTATTCAGTCATTTACCCTATACACTCGATGGTTGCAGTGACTGATGCTCCATGCAATCCGACGAGATGAGTAAATAACCATAAGGACATTTGGGGTAAAATTGTCATCGTTGATTTGATATGCTTCTTTTCAATCCCGAAGAAGGCCTTCAAGGCTGGACCGCTCCATGGGAACGAGGCATTTCATGTCATTTCTCCTATGACATATTTTTTAGTAGATCATCGACAAATTGATTCAACACAAATATAATTGGCATTGTATCATTTTGATTCCCTAAGAAGGCTATTGCAGCCTGACTGCTCCATGGGATAGGAATGTGCAATTACTATTAATAGTTGCAATCATACGCTGAACTAGGCCTAGCCAAGTAATTAAAATGCTCAAATCTAAGTTTGTGCAGATCATTCATTGTGGTCAAGCGACCTCGTCACTTTATTCATTGTCATTACCCTCATCGACTCGTCGCTTGAGGGGGTAGTCATAATATCATAATCATAATCAAAATCAATAGAAGATCCCTGAAATCGTAGATCCCTTGATCTTGTCAAATTGCGTTCATCTTACGAATCATTGTCAACAACTATCATAAGCTTACCCCTTTTCTTGGGGTAAATAGCATATATGACAGTTAGTTTGTAACTCTCATCCTTTCGGTTATATAGGCCTAACTCCTATTGTAGCACCAAAGCTACTCGAATGTCTGATGATGAGTGCAAACTCTTGCAAATTTAAGCCTTTCACCCAGTTGGAAGCAATGATTCTAGGATGCACATCCTTTTGTAGGACCTGGGGCATCTAATGTTGATCAGATCAATGATCATCATAGAACCTTTGACATCATTTTAGGAGGTCTATTTTTTCTCAGCATTGTTCGATCTCACAACGCATCTCAAAAGGGGCATCTATAGACACCTAAAGCGCAT
>JAQPPZ010014381.1:0-108533 GCA_028583015.1 Wollemia nobilis
GATCTTGTAGACACCAAAATAGCACCCATCCGATTAAGTGACTACAAACACCGATCGCATTGACACACACAGCTTTCAGGGCAGCCCTCAGAGGTCAAACAGTGGTCCTAACCACTCACACAGCAGTTTAGAAGGTCAAAAAATGAGCAGTGCAAAGTTGGTCGTTTTAACAAGCCTTTAGCAAACTTCAAGCCTTTATCCAAAGCCAAATCTTCATCTAAAGCGAGCCTTCAAAACTACAAGCCTTATCAAAGCAAGACAAAGTCTTCAAAGCCGGGCCGAAGTGTCACGATATCACGACACTTCGGGCCCTATAGCCCAAGCCGGGCCGAAGTGTCACGATATCGCGACACTTCGGGCCCTATGCCCAAGTCGGGCCGAAGTGTCACGATATCGTGACACTTCGGGCCCTATGCCCAAGCCGGGCCGAAGTGTCGCGATATCGCGACACTTCGGGCCCTATGCCAGGTCGGGCGAAGTGTCGCGATATCGCGACACTTCGAGCCCTATAGCCCAAGCCGGGCCGAAGTGTCGCGATATCGCGACACTTCGGGCCCTATGCCCAAGCCGGGCCGAAGTGTCACGATATCGCGACACTTCGGGCCCTATAGCCCAAGCCGGGCCGAAGTGTCGCGATATCGCGACACTTCGGGCCCTATAGCCCAAGCCGGGTCGAAGTGTCACGATATCGCGACACTTCGGGCCCTATAGCCACAGCCGGGCCGAAGTGTCGCGATATCGCGACACTTCAGGCCCTATAGCCCAGCCGGGCCGAAGTGTCGCGATATCGCGACACTTCGGGCCCTATAGCCAAAGCCCGGCCGAAGTGTCGCGATATCGTGACACTTCGGTCCCCAAGCCAAGACCCGCCGAAGTGTCGCGATATCGCGACACTTCGGCATCAAAGGCAGAAGCAGTCAAAGTCAACATTCAAAGGCAGACATTCGACCATTCAAGAAGCGCCATTAAAACATCCAAGGAATGACCGCCACGTGGCACCCCTACGTGCCCCTTTTCAAAGAGACCCCGTGGGTCTGTAGAACGGTGGACTTCACCAACTGCAGTAATGAGACGAGCAGTCTCAACAACAAATCCAGTCCGAGGCCATGCCTCATAACTACTGATGTGAGTTCCCGACGACAATCTCAAGGCGAGCCATGTCTCATAATCATCTGACAAGAGTCAAATCTCAGCGGTGCCTACAGATTTAGGGTTTTGACATTAATGCTTCAGAGGCGAAATCCTCTATAAAAACTAGCTCAATGCAATGTAAAAAAGGACCCGAATGAAGCATTTTAAAAATACAACGAAGTGCTGTTGAACTCGATACCCGACCGCATCAGTTTGGATTTCTCCTTCTTCACATCCAGAATCTCTTACAAAGAGAGGTCGGTGGGTGGTTTTCTAGAAGGCGAATCTGAACTTTCAGACCCGACCTTGGATCACAAGAATCCAATAATTTGTCGACACTCCACAGTCTTAGATTTCGAGCCCATTCCCAGTGGATTGGCGTCGAAACTAAACTCCAACGGGGCGGCCCGCTTGGGCACCCCATGCACATTCTTAGTCGATTTAATATATGCTGTCTTTTTCAATATATTCTGCAGAATTAACAGTATTTAAACGGCTTATGTTTCACGTTGTTTAAATAAACTTTACGTAGAATATGTCGTGCAATACGTTATACGTTCGAATGTCTCTTGCAATACGTCTCATTGAATATCATCATGCAACATAATGAAATATTAACTTACAGGCAAAAACGTTTAGAATCGGATGACTATTTTAATGACAGTTTACGTCTTATAATATATGTTGTTTTCGAATAGGTTAAAATAATAGTTACGTTTTATGTTGTTTCGAATGCATGCTATTTTTTGTTCTCTGTAAAAGGTGACAGGTTTACGTAGAGTTATTTCATTCACGCACATAAACAATCCTTCACATGCATTTTTCATTACTTCCCAAAGACGAACGTTCTGTCTTCTTGTCGCAGGTGCTATTAAACAGTTTATTGTTTCTGTAAACGCAGGATAAGCAGCAGTAAGCAAGGGCTCATTAACATCAGTGGCGGCAACACTTTGGCCCGCCCATTTTGCATGTGGGCATGCGGAAGGAAGAAGACTGTGTATATTTGTAACAGAGATTCATTTGACGTTCCTGGCCCCTAAAAAGGGAGGAGACGTCTTTGTAACCGAGGATAAGAAGTTTGAATAAAGAAGGTTGTGCTTTCATACATCTTTCTGTTATTTCCAATTTATTTCTTTTCTCTGTTTTGTGCATAGTGTTTCGTTCATTTCGGAATCTCATGCTTTCAGTGGCGATCACGGTGGGACCGTTCCCAGATTTTTAAATCACAAAAACTAATCAGATTTGTTGTGCTTTGTGCTTAACAGGTACCTTTTTTTTTTAAGCTGAAGGTCAGAAACAGCAAATCCCGGCAGAGAAGAGGTAACGGTTCTAACTGTCTATTTCATTTTCTGCTGTAATATTTCTGTTTATTTTATTTATTTAATTTCTTTTTAGTTGTAATTTATTTCTTGCTTATAATATTTATTTATTTCTATAATTATTTCTTTAATAATTAATTTTTTTTTATTAAAGAAAGGTAGAGAAATTTTTCGTAAATTTTTCTTGCTTTAAAAAAAAAAAAAAAAAAAATTAAATTAAATTTTTACTTGCTGTTTTCCGGTTTGTAGTGTTTCTTGCCGTCTTTCGGTTTGCATAGGGAAAGTTTCTTTTTGCTGCTCGTTTCATTTTTTAAAAATGAACTCCACACACTGCACGCGGTAAATTTGAACCAAGGAGCTGGTCGTAAAACCCCAGCCCTTGAGCAAGACCAACGGTGGGTTCATCACCACCTTGGCTTAGCTTTGCATCCATTTCCTCGATCGTCACTGTTGCTAGACGTAAATCCTGACGAAAGCTGACCGAGTGTTGCTTGGGGTGATTCCCATGCACGCGAGGATAAGTCTTCTATGGTAGGTGTCATTAACAGGACAATCCCCCCTTCCGTACCGCCTATGTTCCACGTACCATCTGCTCTCACGTACCTATAGTTTCCCTCTCGTAAGGGCGGGTATATAGAGAGGTTGGTATATCGGTCCGACAATGGTATATTGAAGGGGCGACCATTTATGGGAGTCATATGAGCCAACATTATGCATTTAAACGTTCTTCAAAATTTGCAAAAACATAACAAAACATCAAAATGCACTAAACCAGTTTAGGACACACTATCAAATCCTTAAAAGAGATAATCACGATTTTGTGTATGAGTGTGTTCATTTCTGCTTAGTGTAGACCAAAAGACAAATCATCATAAATGAGATAAAAATCTACTTAGATAAGTAGAGAAGCACCACAATGGTGCACACCCGTAGCCAAGCCCAATCAAGGGCGGAAGCTGTGAAAGGTGCACAAAGGGAGGGCGCTAGTCGCCTTCGCTTTAGCCCCAAGGATTTGGTCATACCACCTTGGCGGCCTGACACACAAGGTAGTCCCCTCCGTGCCCCGACAGAATGGGACTATAGCGGCACCTCTTCGAGGAGCACTCCTATTCAGCATAGCACTAGGCACACACCCTTCCATGAAGGGTACAGTCATGGGAGAGCTCCCTTAGATGCTCGCTATGAGCGGTCACCGCGCGATGAAGCGCTAGGTCAACATAGGGTTCAACGGGAGGAACCACATCATTACACTATACCTCCTTCACCCCCTCTGGTTGTCAGGACTACAAGGACAAATCTAGAGAGCAAAGTTCCTCCAGAGCGCAAGGCTCTTCAGGCAGGGCAAGCAAATGCCACCCGTCCCTCTTTCACTTATGAAAGGGGGTATGAGGAAGACCCCTACCTTCCTCGAGAGCAATATACAGTGCGGGAGCAAGACGCCTCCGCAAATGCTAGATATCAAGATCACCTACTGAGGCCAGAGCCTCGAATAAATGCCAATACCTCCAACAGAGGGAGGCGGCCTGTAGAGATCTTGGATCACTACGACCGAGATAGATATCTAGGAGAGACATCTAGGCCTTCAAGACATGAAGTGGTGAGACCAACTATCTTAGAATCTGTCAAACATTTCGCACACCGGATGCAACTCACGCAACTTGAGCTAGAACGACAATGGTTAGAGCAATGGTATCTTCTAAATAAAGAACACCTTCAGCACCAGAAGGAGGAGTTGTTCCAACACACTGTGCAAGAGAAGACTCCAACCCCTCACACACATAAGACAAAACATTTTGAGGGGTGCAACCCATGGGGGCAAGACAAGTCATCGCAACCTCATCAAACGCTACCCCCAACACCTCCTAGACAGGAGCGGGAGGCTACTCTCCCGATCCCTGAAGCACCACCCCCAACGCCTCCTAGACATGAGCAGGAGGCCACTCCTATAACCAATAATGAGTGCCTTCCTCAAGAACCCACTCAGGTTTATGGGCTACCCTTAGAAATTCATCAAGAAGCCTCTAAGGAATCAGAGCAAGAAGAAGAGCGGGATGAAAAGCCCCACCAAGGCATGGGGGGTGCTATCAAGCTACCCCTCCATAAACCCCAAGTTCCTCAACAAGAACCAACCAAAGAGGAGGAGCTCAAATCTCCCGATACATGCAACGTGCTAGAGCACTTAGAGTCGATAGAGACCAAGATTTTGGAGCTCCCAAGGCCCACCTTACATGAGGCTCTTTTCGAAGAAGATAAACCTTTAACCATAGGTCTATCTGATGATGCAGTCCTCCATGTCTCAGAATCTCCAGAGTATGATGAGCTGTACTCACTGGTCGAAAGTGAGGATGAAACAGAGATAGCCCACAGCAATCACATGCGACAGCATCGGCATCCCATAAATATCGATGAAGCATGTCAACAGATAAACATAATACTAGGGCATGAGTGGCACGTTAACTCACCGCAGTGGGACCAAACATTACATCCGACACTCTGGGCATACAAAGATCAACTTTCGCCCAGAGATCCCATAGCAACATCAGTGCCGAGGGTAGACTCTGTCCTCCTATCCGTGCATAGGGCCGATCCGTTCGTGCCCATACCTCCAGAGCCAGATCCGGAGTGCAAAGACCATCAAGCTGGGGGTACCTCTATCCCTTAAAGAGCCATGATCCAAACCAAAAAGCTCCAAGGATTATCGCAATCACTTGGTCAAACCCAAAAGCTCCAAGGATTATCGCAATCACTTGGTCAAACCCAAAAGGCTCCAAGGATTCTTGCAATCGCTTGGTCAATCCCAACAATGCTCCAAGGATTCTTGCAATCGCTTGGTCAATCCCAAAAATGCTCCAAGGATTCTTGCAATCGCTTGGTCAATCCAAAAATGCTCCAAGGATTCTTGCAATCGCTTGGTCAATCCAAAAATGCTCCAAGGATTCTTGCAATCACTTGGTCAATCCCAAAATGCTCCAAGGATTCTTGCAATCGCTTGGTCAATCCCAAAAGGCTCCAAGGATTCCTGCAATCGCTTGGTCAATCCCAAAATGCTCCAAGGATTTCCATAATCGCTTGGTCAAAAATCAAGAAAATTAACAAAACAACAAAAATCATCAAAAACAACAAAAATTTGCATCTCATTTCTAGGCATACTCAAATTCATCAATAAGAGAGTTCTTCTCGCACTTCATCTTCATATTCACAAAAATCAATCCATCAAAAATACAAAAATACATAGCTGCATTAAAGCATTGCATCCATACATTGCATATTTGTGGTCGTATAGGTCAAGGGCACCATAGGCTGTAATAAATCCGCTAGTCCATCTTGTTCCACACTGTTCCATTTTACAAAAACAACAAAAACACCATGCATTGCTTTTACCATACTAGAGTCAGTGGTCTTTTAATGTATCAAGGGTTTTTCGTGATTCGGTCATCATTTTGCTCTTTAGCCATGTAATGTATCAAGTCAAACAGATTTTATGGAGGTAGAGTTACACTTGAAATACACCTTGTTACGTAACATCCCAACACAAATTAAAACACATAAAGATTCCCAAGTTGTGTGAACGAAAGATGAAACCTGCACAGTAACCCAGGTCACCATAAGCGAAACGGTTATCTTGCTCATCCCCCCGTGCGAATGACCCCAAGAATGCTGAGAGTTGGCAAAAGGACAAGCATCCTCCCTACCCAATTCCCTAAGAATCCCAAAATTCTAAATAGTTGCAAAACATCAAAAATTTGCAAGCGTCAAAACTCCAAAATTTGACATACTACAGTGCACACATCAAAAGGCACAAACAATAGTGATTATCGTCACTCCATATCCCCAATCCCTTGCTCAAAAGAAAAACAAATCAAAATAAACAGTGATTTTATCACTACAAACGAGCAAGTATCCCAATACAATTGAAGAAAAGAAGGGAGTTGAACTTGAATCCTTGGAACTCTCAACATTCTAACGGGTCATGAGGCAAGCCTCAGTACCGGTTTGGTTGATAGCCTATCGGTCACTAGCGGTAAACTTCTCGCATGACGATATATCTATCACATTAACTTGTGTACAGATCAATATTTGCATGTGGATGAGCTAGCTTATGGTATCCTAGATAACACCGCAGATTAATCTAACTAAATACAACAAAGGAGTTAGTGGAGCTAGTTAGGTGATCCTCAATATGAGTTCGGTTGAAAGCCCATCTGGCACTGGCGGTATCCTGACAAATACCACATAAATGAACTCAACTGCACACACAGGGATGTGAAATAACTTGGTCAAAAACAAGCCCGATTCATACCTTGTTCAAAAGTCTTGTAAGATAAAGTACAGTCATGGCTAATAAGTTAAAACCGTCTGAGTCTCAGAAAACCTTAGCTACACTTCTAAACCAAACTGCGCTATTTTCATCCTTACGATACCATCAGAAAATACAAAAGAAAAGAAAAACCACATGTATACATACAAAGTTATGCATCACAGCAATCGCCTAAAAACATAATAACAGAGTTCTAAACAGTCTATGGTGCCATAGCCAAACACCACAAAGTCCATCCATCCATTTCATTTCTGCATATCACCTACATTTGCATTCATTACAACATATGCATCCATCAATATAAAGTAGCATGCATCCATCAACATCAATCATTGTGCATAAAATCATGACATATACACAAAGAAAGAAAATTAAAACAACAAAAACATCATAAAAATGCAACACAAAAACATTGCAATAAGCATTGCCAGACACAAGTGCTCTTGCACTTAACTTCTTGGCATAAAAAAATCGATGTCGGGGTTCAACTTGTTACTCTCCTACTTCCCCTAGAAGGCTACCCCTAGCCGGACCGCTCCACGGGAAGATGGGTTGTTGATGATTTCACCCCATTATGGCATCACCAAAAGGGTTAACACCCACCAAAAACAGGTCCAAATGTCGGGAAACTGCACGTGCTTAAACGGTAAAACATCTCAAGGCACCCTAACCTAAGTCATCTTGGGTCAAGCGACTCGTCGCTTTTCTCATGAAGGTCATTCCCTCATCGATTCGTCGCTTGAGGGGGTAGTCACACTTAGTCACCAATCAACAAGCACACACCCAATCAAGGCAATGACATGCATTCAAAGAATCATTGACAAAGACAATCACGCTCCTGCTTGGGGCAGTAAACAAGCAATCATTAAATTGACCAAACACTTGGCATTCCCGAAGCATGAACACAAGGTTTCCCCTGTGGACAAAAGGTTACGCCCTTTGCCTAATCATGACTGATCAATGTCCAAGCTCAAGTCACACCTCACCAAAATAGGTTAACACTTGAAATCAAATTCCTTAGCTCGTCAGAAGCAAGGATTCAAAGAATGCATGCCCTTTCCATACTTGGGGCATCAAAAGTTGGTTAGGTTACCAAGAAACCCTAATCATTAGTGCTTTGGTTTTCTATTTTTGCTCAGCACTGCGTCACCCGCAGCGCTTCCCAAAAAGGGGCATCTGTAGACACCAAAACAGCACCCATCCGATTAAGTGACTACAAACACCGATCGCATTGACACACACAGCTTTCAGGGCAGCCCTCAGAGGTCAAACAGTGGTCCTAACCACTCACACAGCATTTTAGAAGGTCAAAAAATGAGCAGTGCAAAGTTGGTCGTTTTAACAAGCCTTTAGCAAACTTCAAGCCTTTATCCAAAGCCAAATCTTCATCTAAAGCGAGCCTTCAAAACTACAAGCCTTATCAAAGCAAGACAAAGTCTTCAAAGCCGGGCCGAAGTGTCACGATATCGCGACACTTCGGGCCCTATAGCCCAAGCCGGGCCGAAGTGTCGCGATATCGTGACACTTCGGGCCCTATGCCCAAGCCGGGCCGAAGTGTCGCGATATCGCGACACTTCGGGCCCTATAGCCCAAGCCGGGCCGAAGTGTCACGATATCGCGACACTTCGGGCCCTATAGCCCAAGCCGGGCCGAAGTGTCACGATATCGCGACACTTCGGGCCCTATAGCCCAAGCCGGGCCGAAGTGTCGCGATATCGCGACACTTCGGGCCCTATAGCCCAAGCCGGGCCGAAGTGTCGCGATATCGCGACACTTCGGGCCCTATAGCCAAAGCCCGGCCGAAGTGTCACGATATCGCGACACTTCGGTCCCCAAGCCAAGACCCGGCCGAAGTGTCGCGATATCGTGACACTTCGGCATCAAAGGTAGAAGCATCCAAAGTCAACATTCAAAGGCAGACATTCGACCATTCAAGAAGCGCCATTAAAACATCCAAGGAATGACCGCCACGTGGCACCCCTACGTGCCCCTTTTCAAAGAGACCCCGTGGGTCTGTAGAACGGTGGACTTCACCAACTGTAGTAATGAGACGAGCAGTCTCAACAACAAATCCAGTCCGAGGCCATGCCTCATAACTACTGATGTGAGTTCCCGACGACAATCTCAAGGCGAGCCATGTCTCATAAATCATCTGACAAGGGTCAAATCTCAGTGGCGAATTTAGGGTTTGACATTAATGTTTCAGAGGCGAAATCCTCTATAAAAACTAGCTCAATGCAATGTAAAAAGAGGGAGGGACCCGAACGAAGCATTTTAAAAATACAACGAAGTGTTGTTGAACTCGATACCCGACCGCATCAGTTTGGATTTCTCCTTCTTCACATCCAAAATCTCTTACAAAGAGAGGTCGGTGGGTGGTTTTCCAGAAGGCGAATCTGAACTTTCAGACCCGACCTTGGATCACAAGAATCCAATAATTTGCCGACACTCCACAGTCTTAGATTTCGAGCCCATTCCCAGTGGATTGGCGTCGAAACTAAACTCCAAAGGGGCGGCCCGCTTGGGCACCCCATGCACATTCCTAGTCAATTTAATATATGCTTGTCTTTTTCAATATATTTGCAAAATTAACAATATTTAAATGGCTTATGTTTCACGTTGTTTAAATAAACTTTACGTAGAATATGTCGTGCAATACGTTATACGTTCGAATGTCTCTTGCAATACGTCTCATTGAATATCATCATGCAACATAATGAAATATTAACTTACAGGCAACAACGTTTAGAATCGGCTGACTGTTTTAATGACAGTTTACGTCTTATAATATATGTTGTTTTCGAATAGGTTAAAATAATAGTTACGTTTTATGTTGTTTCGAATGCATGCTATTTTTTGTTCTCTGTAAAAGGTGACAGGTTTACGTAGAGTTATTTCATTCACGCACATAAACAATCCTTCACATGCATTTTTCATTACTTCCCAAAGACGAACGTTCTGTCTTCTTGTCGCAGGTGCTATTAAACAGTTTATTGTTTCTGTAAACGCAGGATAAGCAGCAGTAAGCAAGGGCTCATTAACATCAGCGGCGGCAACACTTTGGCCCGCCCATTTTGCATGTGGGCATGCGGAAGGAAGAAGACTGTGTATATTTGTAACAGAGATTCATTTGACGTTCCTGGCCCCTAAAAAGGGAGGAGACGTCTTTGTAACCGAGGATAAGAAGTTTGAATAAAGAAGGTTGTGCTTTCATACATCTTTCTGTTATTTCCAATTTATTTCTTTTCTCTGTTTTGTGCATAGTGTTTCGTTCATTTCGGAATCTCATGCTTTCAAAAATTAGAAAAAACTAGATTATAATCTAAAATTTAAATTAAATTTCTAATGTTAAATTAGGATTAAAGTATTATATTATCTTAATAATTATAATCATTACACCTTATATTCAACCAAATATAATAATCTATAGATGTTATGGATTAGAGTGGCACATTTGACTAGTCTTTATGAAAGGGGTGCAAACCCTAGGTGCAGTCAAACATTATAAGAATCAAAACTTGGATGATAGAATATCTCTTCAAGTGATCATATTGTTAACAACCATAACATTTCAAAGAAGTTTTCATATTAAATATTTTTGTTCCATTCCCCTTTGCTTGAAAAGATAATAATGAATTAAAGTCAAGAAACTGAAACATCTATCAAACTATCTTAATTTTATTATTTGTAGAACGAAGCAACCACAAAACTTTACCACCTTTGTAACGATGACCATATCAATTTTATACTCTTCCTTTTTCACTCTGACATCAAAACCTAAGATGCGAAAACCCAAAGTACTTTGGGGGAATGTGTCTTTAGTCAACTAATCTAACAGTTAGGATAAGTAAGGTAGTAGTTTAACCCTAAGTTATTTTCTTATCTGTGGAAGTGTTCCTCCATTGTTATCCTTCAATTCATTAAAAAAAAATAACCACAAGGTAAACCAATGCAAGGTAAGAAGATCCAAATAATAAGGAAACCATATCAGACAACAATTAATTAATGATTTTCAAATGGCTATGTTGCTATTGGAGTGTACCTTCTTTTCATATAACTATAGGAGCGTGTTTTCTACGTGGTTATTGGAGATGATTATGGAATCATCCTTTTCAAATAGTTATTGGAGATGGTTATGGAATCTTGATTTTCAAATGGCTATTGACTATTGGATACGGTTATGGAAGGGTGTTTTTCAAATGGCTACTAAAAACAGTTACGAAAGCTCTCCAACAATATTTCTTTTCAAATAGTTATGGGAGTGTAAATTTGTCAACGTGTAAATTTAATAAAATCATATCTAACATATTTTTTGTATTTGGTTTTCTAGGGATTTTCTTGGTGTCATCCACAATAGAAGGGTATGGCTACGTAGGGCTTCAGTGAAAGGAACACCTTGGCTTGGTCATTTATCTTGAGTTTAAACCTTCTGCTCACCAGATAATATAGGAGCAGCATATTAGAGAGTGCCTTCTTCATCGAGCCCACTAGCTCTACGTATGTTTTACCGATGAAACACTTATATATGAAGAAGTGGCCAGGGCTTATGGGCGGAACAATTAGATCAATGTTGGATCCCTTGAGCTAGCATTATGGAGATGGAATAAGTGACTACACTATTGAAGTAGATAGTATGTCCACCCTAAATTATGTAATGGATGCTATAGCAATTGCCATGTTCAATTAAAATCGTAGATGCAGCTGGTTAAAAACTCAAAAAAAAAAGAAATAATAGGTTGGATGGAAGTAGGAAGTAGCCTTGTATAACCTATATATACTAAAATTTATAACTATAGGATTATAAGATCAAAATTTGTAGGTGTACACATACAGAAAAAAAAATCTAATAGCGGAGATGATCAAACCAAAATTTTAACGATTTGCTAGGCATCCCAGTCATATGTATTTTGGATCCAGTCTAATAACACAAAATATACTATTTTATCCGAATTTAATTGTGGATGATCATGGTTAGTTATGGGTGTTGGTTGTGTAAGTTTAGGAGGCTAGGGGAATATTTCCTATGCTTTTTGGAGCCTCTTATTTTTTGACATTTTCCTCCTAGCAGGGATTAGGTGCCATCTATATATACTTTGTGTATAATGGGTGCCAATTGATTGGGAGCCTTGTCTTCTCAAGGTATCATGTTTTTTTGGTGGTATATGTAGAGGTTTTCCTTTCACGTGAAGGGTCTTCCTAGAGGGTAGCGAGCTTCTCTATTGTATCTTGTGATCTCCCTTTGGATATTGCAACAATTATTTTTCTGCTTTGTTTTTATTTTGTGAATTTTGGTTGTGATATCCCTTTGGGTATTGCAACAATTTTTTTTCCTACTTTGTTTTTCTTTTGGGAAGTTTAGTACTAGTTTTATATCTGAATATTCCTTTGCTTAAATACTATTTTCTATAATAATTATGTATTATCTCTTGCTCTTTCTCAATCCCATATGTATTAGGTTTGAAGATCTTTTAAAACCCCTTCTCTTACCTAATATATATACTACTTTAAACATTATATATATATATATATATCTTAAATTTAATTTTTAAATTTAATATTATAAATTATTATAAATATAAGACTATTAAAAATATTTTAAAAAATTAAAATAATAATAAATTAGCCAATTAACATATATAAAAAAGTAAAAGTTTAAATTTCAATCTTATACTAATAAATTGTAGTATTTATTAGTTGAATTGAATCATAAGAATGGTAGAGGATTATGCCCCTAGTTGTATTTCACATGATTAGAATTTCATTCCATGTTAATACCTATGTGTCTACATACTATTTAAAAATAATATTTATTATCTTAAATTTAAGTATTATCTTAAATTTAAGTTTTAAATTTAACCGTATTTCACATGATTGGAATTTGGTTCCACTGTCTACATACTATTTTAAAATAATATTTATTATCTTAAATTTAAGTTTTAAATTTAATATTGTAATATAAGATTATTAAAAGATTAAAAAAAATTAAAATAGTAATAATAGACTATACAATTAAAATATTGAAATTTAAATCTTAATATTTTTCTTTTAGTTGGTTCAATCTCCTCCCAACCATGATCCCTAATAAAATCAAGAGCTATGCCTATCAATAGCGATTTTAATGGTTCTACATACTATTTCAAATTAATATTTATGATCTTACATTTAATTTTTAAATTTAATATTGTGATATAAGATTATTAAAATATTTAAAAAATAAATAAAATGGTTATAATAAACTACAATTAAAATATTAAAATTAAAATCTCAATATTTTTATTTGGGTAATGTACTCATAGTATTATCTTCCCAAACATGATCCCTCTTAGAGCTATGCTTATCAATAAGAAATTTAACACAAACACCACACATCAACTCCCTCACACACTCGTCCATGTCGCGGTTTGAACCTTGGACCTTCTAAAGAAGAGCCAAAGCCTAAATAGTGGTGTTGTCTCCCTTATGACAAAATGTTGGGTAGTTTAGAAGCCCTAGAAACCTAGCTTTATGGCCAACCGTAGTTGTCCTACTCGGGATTACCACATGGCATCAATCACAAGCAAGGGGGTTGAATTATTAATAAATCCATAGGTTTGAGCATCAAAAAAAATGGAGCCAACACACAGATAATTTGTCAGGTGAAGGAAGTGGGAATGGTTATAACACATGGTATCAATCACAAAAAGGTTAAATAATTAATATATCCATAGGTTTGAGCATAGATAAAATGGAGCCACCACACAGGACATTTGCCATCTATGGCTGCTTATCCAATAGGGTGGGAATGGACCCTGAGTAGGCCTAGAGCATTTTCCAACTACTCTACCCATGAGGATATCTCAAATTTCAATATTATACTAATAAATAGAAAACATAAAAATATAAAATTAGAAAAAACTAGATTATAATCTAAAATTAAAATTAAAATTGTAATGTTATATTAGGATTAAAGTATTATATTATCTTAATAATTATATTCATTACACTTTATATTTATATTGAACCAAATATGATAATCTATAGATACTATGGATTAAAGTGACACATTTGACTACAATATTTATGAAATGGGTGCAAACCCTAGGTGTAGTCAAACACTATAGGAATCAAAGCTTGGATGATAGAATATCTCTTCAAGTGGTCATATTGCTAACAACCATAACATTTCAAAGAAGTTTTCATAAAAATATTTTGGTTTCATTCCCTTTTACTTGAAAAGATAATAATGAATTTCAATCAAGAAACTGAAACATCTATCCAACTATATTAATTTTATTGTTTGTAGAATAAAACAACAACAAACCTTTACCACATTTGTAACGATGACCATATCAATTTTATAGTCTTCCCTTTTCGCTCCGACTTCCAAACTAGATATGGAGGAAACCTAGAGTACTTTGTGCGAACGTGTCTTTAATAAACTAATCTAACAGTTAGGATAAGTAAGGTAGTAGTTTAACCCTAAGTTATTTGCTTATCTACGAAAGCATTCCTCCATTGTTCTCCTTCAATTCATTAAAAAAAAAAAACAAGGCAAGAAGATCAAAATAAAAAGGAAACCAAATCAAACAACAATTAAATAATTATTTTTAAAGCTGCTATTGGCGCATACTTTCTTTTCAACGGCTATAGGAGGGTGTTTTTTACACGGTTATTGGAGACGGATATGGAATCGTTCTTTTCAAATGGTTATGGAAGCTTGATTTTCAAACAACTATTGGCTATAGGAGATGGTTATGGAAGCGTGCTTTTCAAACGACTATTAAAAAATATTACGAAATATTTCCTATTGCAACATTCTTTATTTTCAAATAGTTATGGAGTGTAAAATTGTCAACGTTTAAATTTAATAAAATCATATCTAACATATTTTTTTGTATTTGGTTTTCTAGGGGTTTGCTTGGTGTCATCCACAATAGAAGGGTATGGGTACGTAGGGCTTCAGTGAATGGAACACCTTCGCTTGGTCATTTATCCTGAGTTTAAACCTTTTGCCCACCAGATAATATAGGAGCAGCGTCTCATAAAGTACCTTCTTCATCGAGTCGACCAGCTCTACGTATGTTTTACCGGTGAAACATTTATATACGAAGAAGTGGCCGGGGCTTATGGGCGGAACGGTTAGATCAATGTTGGATCCCTTGAGCCAGAATTATGGAGATGGAACAAGTGATTGCACTATTGAAGTAGATAGTATGTCCACCCTAAATTTTGTAATGGACACTATGGTAATTGCCATGTTCAATTAAAATCGTAGAGGCAGTAGGTTAAAAACTCAAACACAAAAAAAATAATAGCTTGGAAGGAAGTAGGAAGCAGCCTTATATATACTAAAATTTATAAGAAGAAGATCATAAGGCCGACATTTGCAAGCATGCGCATACTGACAAAAGACAAAAGAAAGCTAGTAGTAGAGACGTTTAAACCAAAATTTTAATGATTTCCTAGGCATCCCAATCATATGTATTTTGGGTCCAGTCTAATAACATAGAACAAACTATTTTATCCGAAGCACTTTCCATGAGGTTTCTTTGACCGCTTCTTTGACCGCTTATTTAAATGGTTTGCAACATCTACGACTTAAAAGCGCGCACGACTCAAATCCGAAAGCCTATTCATATGTATTTTTATGGGAAAAATGTACGAGGCTTCTTAACACTCTTAGCAACATTCAACGGTTCCACACTACACTCTTACATGCCAATTTTTTTATAGTTCCATGAGAATCCCAAACATGGCTATGCTAATATTTCATTTCTTATCATAAAGAGTTATTATTGGTTCATCAAGGTCTTAAGATATATAATAATGTAGTTTACATTAAAATTTAAATTTTGGATATTAAATTTTAGCTATAGTAAATAGAATATTATATGATTAAATTAATATAAAAAAAAAATTAAAATCATTTTAAAAAAATGATATTATAATTTAGTTTTATGTGATAATTTGTTTTTTTAATGATTTTACACATGTTTTTATGAGAGATTTTTGTTCCCTCATATTGAGTGGGGTTTGAACCTTGAACTTCTCACAGAGAGGCCAAAGCTGAATAACTTGGTTTTTGATGAATAGTTTCATTTAATATTTATTTTAAAAATTAATGAACAAAGTAATGGTATAAGAAGAGTCCAGATAATAAAAATATGTTAGGTATTCATGGAGCATATAATGTATTAGCTTCATGGGCCTAAAAATAACCCTAAAAACTATTAGGGAGAATTAAAAGTTTATTGTGGAATGTTTATTAGGAGATGAATTTTGTAAATTTTTTACATAAGAATATGAAGATATTAACGTTTTTAAAGTTTATGAATTGTAAAAGAGAATGTTGATATCTTATAGTATTCAAAATCTTAGACTTCAACAAATGTGAGGCTAGGGTTTTGAGTTTCAATATGGTCCCCAAACTTGGTGGACTAGTGCACAACATTGGGGTATAGTCTGGATTATTATAGGCTTTGATCTTCCTCAATTTGGATTAGGATTTACCTTACTGAATAAATTTGGGATATAGTCCAGATTATTATAGGCCTTGATATTCCCCTTTTGAATTTTGCATTCCTCTATTAATTTGGCATGTGTAGTTTCCTCCTTGAAGGAGTCATGTTGTTGCATTTGCAAATTACCTAAGATGACTTTAATGCAAATCATTGTAAATACCTTAACTAGCTTAGGTTAGGGGATGGGAAATGATATATCATTAGTAATTGTTTGCCATATTGCAACATAATCATGGATAGACTTGATATCAAATTGTTACAGACTATATAGGTCTGGTAATGATATTTTATTCCTTATGTTGATCAAAAAGTGCTCCAAAAATGCATTGGCTAGCTGTTCAAATGTGTATAGACTATGCCTAGGTAAGTTACAATGCCAACTTAGTGTTGGTACCCCAAGCACCTAAGGGAAGGCATTGAGTATGAGGGTATCACTACCACTGATTTGGTAGTAGAAAAATTGATAGTTTCTTAAATATTATTGATGGTCCTTCTTATTTTTAAATTTTTTAAACTTAGAACATTCAAATTTGGAGGTGTATTATGGCATGATCATAGAGGGGTGAATAGGTTCTGAGAACAACTCACTATAAGTGGGTTTGTTATACTCATAGCTAGTTGAGCATATTTGTAACTATTTAATCTATTCTTGCATGACCTACATTTCATAAGGTATGGTTAACATTATTAGATTTTGAACCAAAACAACATCCATTTTAAACTTGTCAACGTAGTATGGGGTGGGGGTGTAGCAATTGGAAAGTTGTGGAGACGGATTGGAATGCTGATTATGGATGTAAATGGTTGCAACATGTTTAAATTAGTATATATATTAGGTAATAGAAGGGGTTTTATAAGATATTGAAACCTAATACATATGGGATTAAGAAAGAGCAAGAGATAATGCATCACTCTTATAGAAAATAGTCTTTAAGGAAAAAAATATTCAAATATAAAACTAGTACCAAATTTCCCAAAAGAAAAACAAATTAGGAAAAAAATTATTGGAATACCCAAAGGGCGATCACAACCAAAATTCCTAAAATAAAAATAAAGTGGAAGAAAAATTGTTGCAATATCCAACATAAGATCACAATATTCAATATAGAAGCTCGCTACCCTCTATGAAGACCCTACACGCTAAAGGAAAACCTCTACATATACCACCAAAAAAAACATGATACCTTGAGAAGACAAGGCTCTCAATCAACTGGCACCCATTGTACGCAAAGTATATATATATATATGGCACCAAATCCCTGCTAGGAGGAAAACATCAAAAAATAAGAGGCTCCAAAAATCATGGGAAATATCCCCCCTAGCATCCTAAAATTCCATAACCAACACCCACAACTAACCATGATCATCCACAATTAAATTCTGAAGACTCTAAGGAAAGTTTATCATCCAAACAAAGAGGCCTTGTTGCAATAGCCCAATATTCACCATCAATATTCCTGCTTTGTTTCATTCACAAATGATATTTTGAATTTGAGCCTTCGATCTTGAAGGAAAAATTTGGAGTGCTTCTGCCATGATATTTGCTATCTTCTAGTACGGGGTGCAAGACATCTTGACTAGATTAAAAAAATTTAACGATTCCCCTTCCACTATAAATTTATTAAAACCCAAGTATTCCACCAATAAGAGGCCTTGAAGGAGTGCTTTAGCTTTCACATAATGGGTGGCTTCATTAAGGATCCCACCATGCAGATTCAAGAAATAAAAGGTCACATTCTCCACAGATGCTCCAATCACTCAGTCATACCCAAGCTCTTTAAAATACAAATTCTGTACCCCAACAACCTTCACCCACTTTGTACCAAATAGATGTTGCAACCCTTTACATCCATAATCAACATTTCACTCTATATACACTACCTCCCAACTACTACACCCCCACCCCACACTACGCTAACCATTTTCAAATGGATGCTCTTGTGGTTCAAAATCTAACAATGTTGACCATACCTTATGAAATATAGGTCATACAAGAATAGATTAAATATTTACAAATGTGTTCAACTGGCTATGAGTATAACAAACCCACTTATAGTGAGTTGTTATCATAACCTATTCACCCATTTATGATCATGCCATAATACCCCTCCAAATTTGAATGTCCTAAGTTCAAAAATTTTAAAATTAAGGACCATCAAGAATATTTGAGCAACTATCAATTTTTCTACTACCAAATCAGTGGTAGTGAGACCCTCATACTCAATACATTCCCTTAGTTTCTTGTGGAAACAACACTAAGTTCGTATAGTAACTTGCCTAGGCATAGTCTATACACATTTGAACAACTAGCCAATGCCTTCTTCGAGCACTTTTTGATCAACATAAGGAAAAAAATATCATTACCAGACCTATATAGTTTGTAACAATTTGATGTCGAGCCTATCCATGATTATGTTGCAAGATGGCAAAAATTACTAATGAGCTATCCTTTCCCATCCCCTAACCTAAGCCTATTTAGTTAAGAATCCAGACTATACCTCGATGTTGTGCAATGAGCCTATTTTAATTTAAATTTTAGATTATAATCTAGTTTTTTCTAATTTTATATTTTTATGTTTTCTATTTATTAGTATAATATTGAAATTTGAGATATCCTCATGGGTAGAGTAGTTGGAAAATGTTTTAGGCCTACTCAGGGTCCATTCCCACCCTATTGGATAAGCAGCCATAGATGGCAAATGTCCTGTGTGGTCGCTCCATTTTCTCTATGCTCAAACCTATGGATATATTAATTATTTAACCTCCTTGTGATTGATACCATGTGTTATAACCATTCCCACTTCCTTCACCTGACAAATTATCTGTGTGTTGGCTCCATTTTTTTCGATGCTCAAACCTATGGATTTATTAATAATTCAACCCCCTTGCTTGTGATTTATACCATGTGGTAATCCCAAGTAGGATAACTATGTTTGGCCATAAATCTAGGTTTCTAGGGCTTCTAAACTACCCAAAATTTTGTTCTAAGGAAGACAACACCACTATTTAGGCTTTGGCTCTTCTTCAGGAGGTGCAACGTTCAAACCACGAGGTGGACGAGTGTGTTAGGGAGTCGATGTGTGGTGGTTGTGTAAAATTTCCTATTGATAAGCATAGCTCTCAGCTCTAATAGAGATCATGTTTGGGAGGATAATACTTAGAGTACATTAACCAAATAAAAATATTGACATTTTAATTTCAATATTTTAATTGTAGTTTTTTATAACCATTTTTTTTTTTAATATTTTAATAATCTTATATCACACTATTAAATTTAAAACTTAAATGTAAGATAATAAATATTATTTTGAAATAGTATGTAGAACCATCATAGCTTACACTAACCAAATAAAAATAATAATAAGATTTAAATTTCAGTATTTTAATTGTATAGTCTATTATTACTATTTTAATTTTTTTAAATCTTTTAATAAGCTTATATTACAATATTAAAGTTAAAACTTAAATTTAAGATAATAATAATTATTTTAAAATAGTATGTAGACACATAGATATTAACGTGGAACCAAATTCCAATAATGTGAAATATGGTTAAATTTAAAAATTAAATTTAAGATAATACTTAAATTTAAGATAATAAATATTATTTTTAAATAGTATGTAGACACATAGGTATTAACATGGAATGAAATTCTAATCATGTGAAATACAACTAGGGGCATAATCCTCTACCATTCTTATGATTCAATTCAACTAATAAATACTACAATTTATTAGTATAAGATTGAAATTTAAAGTTTTACTTTTTTTACATTTTAATTGGCTAAATTATATATATTAAATTTAAAAATTAAATTTAAGATATATATAATGTTTAAAGTAGTATATATATATTAGGTAAGAGAAGGGGTTTTAAAATATCCTCAAACCTAATACATATGGGATTGACAAAGAGCAAGAGATAATGCATCATTCTTATAGAAAATAGTCATTACGCTAAATAATATTATTATAATTGGCTAATTTATTATTATTATTTTAATTTTTTAAATCATTTTAATAGTCTTAAATTTATAATAATTTATAATCTTAAATTTAAAAATTAAATTTAAGATATATACAATATTTAAAGTATTATATATATATTAGGTAAGAGAAGGGGTTTTAAAAGATCTTCAAATATAATACATATGGGATTGAGAAAGAGCAAGAGATAATGCATCATTCTTATAGAAAATAGTCTTTGAGAAAATAAATATTCAAATATAAAACTAGTACCAAACTTCCCAAAAGAAAAGCAAAGTAGGAAAAAAATTGTTACAATACCCAAAGGGATGTCACAACCAAAATTCCAAAAATAAACCCAAAGTACCGTTAAAGTTTATTTTAACCCAATCCAAAGGGGAAGAGGACCAAAAAATTGAGAATCTCAAAGAGGGAGGAGACGGTCATTAGCCATAGTTTGTTCAGAAAAAACAAGTTTAAGATTTACCGAGGATTCATTAAGGAACCCGCCATGTAGATCTAAGAAACAAAATGTCACATTCTCCACAAATGCTCCAGTTTTTACCCAATAGATGTTGCAACCCTTTAAATCCATAATCATCATTCTACTCCATCTCCACCACCTACCAACTACTACACCCCCACCTTATACTACGTTGACCACTTTAAAATGGATGCTCTTGTGGTTCAAACTCTAACAATGTTGACCATACATTATGAAATGTAAGTCATGCAAGAATAGATTAAATAGTTACAAATGTGCTCAACTAGCTATGAGTATAACAAACCCACTTATAGTGAGTTGTTCTCAAAACCTATTCATCCCTCTATGGTCATGCCATAATACCCCTCCAAATTTGAATGTCCTAAGTTCAAAAAATTTGAATGTAAGAAGGACCATCGAGAATATTTGAGCAACTATCGATATTTCTACTACCAAATCAGTGTTAGCAATACCCTGATGCTCAATACCTTCCCTTAGTTGCTTGGGGGACCAACACTAAGTTGGTATAGTAACTTGCCTAGGCATAGTCTATACACATTTGAACAGCTAGCCAATGCCTTCTTGGAGCACTTTTTGATCAACATAAGGAATAAAATATCACTACCAGACATATATAGTCTATAACAATTTGATGTCGAGCCTATCCATCATTATGTTGCAATATGGAAAACAATTACTAATGATATATCCTTTCCCATCCCCTAACCTGAGCTAGTTAAGGTAATTGAAAGGAGTTGCATTAAAGTCATCTTAGGTAATTTGCAAATGCAACAACATGGCTTCAGGGAGGCAACTACACATGCCAAATTAATAGAGGAAGTCAAAATTTAGAAAGGGAAGATCAAATTATATAAGAATCCAGACTATATCCTGAATTTATTTAGTAAGGGAAATTGTAATGCAAATTGACGAAGATCAAAGCCTATAAGAATCCAGACTATACCCCAATGTTTTGCACTGGTCCACCAAGTTTGGGGACCATATTGAAACTCAAGACCCTAGCCTCACATTTGTTGAAGTCTAAGATTTTGAATACTATAAGACATCAACATTCCTTTAAAAACTTTAATATATTCATATTCTTATGAAAAAATTACAAATTTTTTCTCCTAATAAACATTCCACAATAAAATTTTAACTCTCCCTAATAGTTTTTAGGGTTATGTTTAGTCCCATGAAGCTAATACATAATATCCTCCATGAATACCTAGCATATTTTTATTATATGGACTCTTCTTATACTATTACTTCGTTCATTAATTTTTAAAATAAATATTAAATGAAACTATGCATCAAAAAACAAATTATCAAGCTTTGGCCTCTCTGTGAGAGGTTCAAGATTCAAACCCCACTCGATATGAGGGCATAAAATTCTCTCATAAAAAAATGTGTAAATTTATTAAAAAAAGTAAGAGAAGGGATTTTAAAAGATCTTCAAACCTAATACATATGGGATTGAGAAATAGCAAGAGATAATGCATCATTCTTATAGAAAATAGTCTTTAAGCAAAAGAATATTTAGATATAAAACTAGTACTAAAATTCCCAAATGAAAACAAAGTAGCAAAACAAATTGTTGCAATACCCAAAGGAATATCACAACCAAAATCCCCAAAATAAAAATAAAGTGGAAAAAAAAATGTTGCAATATCCAAAGGGAGATCACAATTTACAATAGAGAAGCTCACTACCCTCTAGGAAGACCCCACATGCTAAAGGAAAATCTCTACATATACCACTAAAAAAAACATGATACCTTGAGAAGAAAAGGCTCCCAATCAACTGGCACCCATTGTACACAACGTATATATAGATGGTACCAAATCCCTGCTACGAAAAAAACATCAAAAAATAAGAGGCTCCAAAAACCATAGGAAATATCCCCATAGCATCCTAAACATCCATAACCAACACCCACAACTAACCATGATCATCCACAATTAAATTTTGAAGACCCTGAGGAAAATTTATCATCCAAACAAAGAGGCCTTGTTGCAATAGCCCAATATTCACCATCATGTTTACCGCTTTGTTTACTTCATGAAAACATATGGTGAATTTGAGCCTTCAATCTTGAAGAAAAACTTTTGACTACTTCTACCATAATATTTGCTATCTTCCAATACGGGGTGCAAGACTTCTTGACTAGATTAAAAAAATATAATGATTCCTCTTCCACTATAAATTTATTAAAACCAAAGTATTCGATAGATAAGAGGCCTTGAAGGAGTGCTCTAGATTTCACAAAATTGGTGGCTTGTATTATAATTATATTTGGCAAAGGCACCTAGTTGATCTCCTTTATCATTTCTAATTACATCACCTACCACACAAGACACATGTTCCCATTAGAAGTACCGTTGAAGTTGATTTTAACCCAATCCATAGGGAAAAGGAAACCAAAAAACTGAGGATCTCAAAGAGGGAGGAAGTATGTCATTAGACATAGTTTGTTGAGGAAAATAAAGCTTAAGCTCTACAGAGGCTTCATTAAGGAGCTCACCATGAAAATCCAAGAAAACAAGGTCAAATTCTCTATCCAACATAAGATCACAATATTCAATATATAAGCTCGCTACCCTCTATGAAGACCCTACACGCTAAAGGAAAACCTCTACATATACCACCAAAAAAAACATGATACCTTGAGAAGACAAGGCTCTCAATCAACTGGCAACCATTGTACACAAAGTATATATATATATATGGCACCAAATCCCTGCTAGGAGGAAAACATCAAAAAATAAGAGGCTCCAAAAATTATGGGAAATATCCCCCCTAGCATCCTAAACTTCCATAACCAACACCCACAACTAACCATGATCATCCACAATTAAATTCTGAAGACTCTAAGGAAAGTTTATCATCCAAAAAAATAGGCCTTGTTGCAATAGCCCAATATTCACCATCAATATTCCCGCTTTGTTTCATTCACAAATGATATGTTGAATTTGAGCCTTCGATCTTGAAGGAAAAATTTGGAGTGCTTCTGCCATGATATTTGCTATCTTCTAGTACGGGGTGCAAGACATCTTGACTAGATTAAAAAATTTAACGATTCCCCTTCCACTATAACTTTATTAAAACCTAAGTATTCCACCAATAAGAGGCCTTGAAGGAGTGCTTTAGCTTTCACATAATGGGTGGCTTCATTAAGGATCCCACCATGCAGATTCAAGAAATAAAAGGTCACATTCTCCACAGATGCTCCAATCACTCAGTCATACCCAAGCTCTTTAAAATCCAAATCCTCTACCCCAACAACCTTCATCCACTTTCTACCAAATAGATGTTGCAACCCTTTACATCCATAATCAACATTCCACTCCATCTCCACCACCTCCCAACTACTGCACACCCACCCCATAATATGTCGACCACTTTCAAATGGATTCTCTTGTGGTTCAAAATCTAACAATGTTGACCATACCTTATGAAATGCAGGTCATGCAAGAATAGATTAAATAGTTACAAATGTGCTTAACTAGCTATGAGTATAACAAACCCACTTATAGTGAGTTGTTCTCATAACCTATTCACCCATCTATGATCATGCCATAATACCCCTCCAAATTTGAATGTCCTAAGTTCAAAAATTTTAAAATTAAGAAGGATCATCGAGAATATTTGAGCTACTATCGAATTTTCTACAACCAAATAAGTGGTAGTGACACCCTCATACTCAATACCTTCTCTTAGTTGCTTGGGGGACCAACACTAAGTTGGTATAGTAAATTGCCTAGGCATAGTCTATGCACGTTTGAACAGCTAGCCAATGCCTTCTTGGAGCACTTTTTGATCGACATAAGGAATAAAATGTCATTACCAGACCTGTATAGTCTATAACAATTTGATGTTGAGCCTATCAATGATTATGTTGCAATATGAAAAATAATTACTAATGAGCTATCCTTTCCCATCCCTTAACCTGTGCTAGTTAATGTATTTGCAAGGAGTTGCATTACAACCATCTTAGGTAATTTGCAAATGCAACAGGATGGCTCCTTCCAGGATGGCCAAATTAATAGAGGAAGTCAAAATTAAAAAGGGGAAGATCAAATCCTATAATAATACAAACTATACCCCAAATTTATTCAGTAAGAGAAATCCTAATCCAAATTGAGGAAGATCAAAGCCTATAAGAATCCAAACTATACCCCAATGTTGTGTACTGGTCCACCAAGTTTGGGGACCATATTGAAACTCAAAATGCTAGCCTCACATTTGTTGAAGACTAAGATTTTGAATATTATAAGAGATCAACATTCTCTTTTACAATTCATAAACTTTAATATCTTCATATACTTATGTAAAAAAATTATAAAATTCTTCTTCTAATATACATTCCACAATAAACATTTAATTCTCCCTAATAGTTTTTAGGGTTATTTTTAGGCCCCTGAAGCTAATACAGTATATGCTCCATGAATACTTAGCATTATATGCTCCATGAATACCTAGCATACTTTTATTATCTGGACTATTCTTATACCACTACTCCGTTCATTAAATTTTAAATAAAATATTAAATGAAACTATGCATCAAAAAACAAATTATCGAGCTTTGGCCTTTTTGTGAGAGGTTTAAGGTTCAAACCCCTCTCAATACGAGGGAAGAAAAATCTCTCATAAAAACATGTGTAAACTAATTGAAAAACAAATTATCACATAAAACTAAATTACAATATCATTTTTTAAATATATATATTTTTAAGTAAGATTTAAAAAAAAAATTATTTTCGTATTAATTTAATCATATAAAATTCTATTTACTATCGCTAAAATTTAATATCTAAAATTTTAAATTTTAATGTAATCTACATTATTATATATCTTGATGACCCAATAATAACTCTTTACAATAGCAAAGGACATATTAGCATAGCCATACCATGTGTGGGATTCTCATCGAACTAAAAAAAAAAAATTGGGATGTAAGAGGGTAGTGTGGAACCGTTAAGAAGCCTCGTACCTGTTTCCCATAAAAATACATATGACTAGGGTTTTGGATTTGAATTGTGCGTGCTTTTAAGTTGTAGATGTTGCAAACCATTTAAATAAGCGGTCAAAGAAACCTCATGGAAAGTGCTTCAGATAAAATAGTATGTTCCGCGTTATTAGACCTAGGATACCTAGGAAATCATTAACATTTTGGTTTGACCGTCTCTGCTACTAGCTTTCTTTTGTCTGTATGCTCACTCCTGCAAATGCTTGCCTTATGATCCCATCCTTAAAAATTTCAGTATATAGGTTATACAAGGCTACTTCCTACTTCCATCCAAGCTATTATTTATTTTTGTGTTTGATTTTTTAACCAGCTGCCTCTACGGTTTTAATTGAACATGGCAATTGCCGTAGCATCCATTACAAAATTTAGGGTGGACATAGTATCTACTTCTATAGTGCTGTCATCTATTCCATCTAGACAATGCTGGCTTGTTACAACATTGATCTAACTATTCCGCCCATAAGCCCTGGCCACTTCTTCGTATATAAATGTTTCGCCGGTAAAACATACGGAGACCTGGTGGGCTCGATGAAGAAGGTGCTTTCTGAGACGCTGCTCCTATATTATCTGGTGGGCGGAAGGTTTAAACTCGGGAGAAATGACCAAGTCAAGGTGTTCCATTCACTGAAGCCCTACGTAGCCATACCCTTCTGTTGTGGATGACACCAAGCAAACCCCTAGAAAACAAAATACAAAAAATAAGTTAGATATGATTTTATTAAATTTACAGGTTGACAATTTTACGCTCCCATTTGAAAATAATGAATGTTGCAATAGGAGAACTTCCCTAACAGTTTTTAATAGCCGTTTGAAAAGTACCCTTCCATAACCGTCTCCAATAGCCACAGCCGTTTGAAAAGCAAGCTTCCATAACCGTCTCCAATTACCGTTTGAAAAGGACAATTCCATAACCGTCTCCAATACCCGTGTGAAAAACACCCTCCTATAGCCGTTGAAAAGAAAGAATGCTCCCATAGCAGCGTATCCATTTGAAAATCATTATTTAATTGTTGTCTGATTTGGTTTCCTTCTTATTTTGATATTTCTGCCTAGGGTTGGGCTGGGCTGGGCTAGGCTGCCTCGTGGCTAATTTTTTTTTTTTAATGAATTTAAGGAGAACAATGGAGGAATGCTTCCATGGATAAACAAATACTCTAGGGTTAAACTACTATCTTACTTATTCTAATTGTTAGATTAGTTGAATAAGAGACATTCCACAAAGTACTTTGGGTTTCTGCATCTCTGGATTGGAGGTTGGAGTGAAAAGGGAAGAGTATAAAATTGATATGGTCATCGTTACAGAGGTGGTAAAGGTTTGCGGTTACTTCATTCTACAAACAATAAAATTAAGATAGTTGGATATATGTTTTAGTTTCTTGACTTTAATTCATTATTATCTTTTCAAGCAAAGGGGAATGGAACCAAAATATTTAATATGAAAAGCTTCTTTGAAATGTTATGGTTGTTAGCAAAATGACCACTTGAAGAGATATTCTATCATCCAAGCTTTGATTCCTATAATGTTTGACTGCACCTAGGGTTTGCACCCATTTCATAAAGACTACAGTCAAATGTGTCATTGTAATCCATAGCATCTATATAATATCATCTTTTGTTCAATATAAAGTGTAATGAATATAATTATTAAGATAATATAATACTTTAATCCTAATATAACATTAGAATTTTAATTTAAATTTTAGATTATAATCTAGTTTTTTATAATTTTATATTTTTATGTTTTCTATTTATTAGTATAATATTGAAATTTGAGATATCTTCATGGGTAGAGTAGTTGGAAAATGCTTCAGGCCTACTCAGGGTCCATTACCACCCTATTGGATAAGCAACCATTGATGGCAAATGTCCTGTGTGGTGGCTCCATTTTATCTATGCTCAAACCTATGGATATATTAATTATTCAACCTCCTTGTGATTGATGCCATGTGTTATAACAATTTCCAGTGCCTTCACCTACAAATTACCTGTGTGTTGGCTTCATTATTCCTATGCTCAAACCTATGGATTTATTAATAATTCAACCCCCTTGTTTGTGATTGATGCCATGTGGTATACCTGAGTGGGACACCTACGTTGGCCATAAATCTAGGTTTTTAGGGCTTCTAAACTACCCAATATTTTATCCTAAAGAAGACAACGCCATTGTTTAGGCTTTGGCTCTTCTTCGGGAGGTCCAAGGTTCAAACCGCGAGGTGGACGAGTGTGTGAGGGAGTCAATGTGTGGTGGTTGTATTAAATTTCCTATTGATAAGCATAGCTCTCGGCTTTAAGAGGGATCATGTTTGGGAGGATAATACTCAGAGTAAATTAACCAAATAAAAATATTGAGTTTTTTATTTTAATATTTTAATTGTAGTTTATTATAACCATTTTATTTTTTTAAAATATTTTAATAATCTTATATCACAATATTAAATTTAAAACTTAAATGTAAGATAATAAATATTATTTTGAAATAGTATGTAGAACCATTAAATTTTCTATTGATAAGCATAGCTTACACTAACCAAATAAAAAAAATATTAAGATTTAAATTACAATATTTTAATTGTATAGTCTATTATTACTATTTTAATTTTTTTAAATATTTTAATAATCTTATATTACAATATTAAAGTTAAAACCTAAATTTAAGATAATAACTATTATTTTTAAATAGTATGTAGACATATAGGTATTAACATGGAATGAAATTCTAATAATGTGAAATACAACTAGGGGCATAATCCTCTACCATTATTATGATTCAATTCAACTAATAAATACTACAATTTATTTGTATAAGATTGAAATTTAAAGTTTTAATTTTTTTTTTAATATTTTAATTGGCTAATTTATTATTATTTTAAATTTTTTAAAACTTTTTAATTGTCTAGTATTTATAATAATTTATAATATTAAATTTAAAAATTAAATTTAAGATATATATATAATATTTAAAGTAGTATATATATATTAGGTAAGAGAAGGGGTTTTAAAATATCTTAAAAACTATTACATATGGTATTGAGAAAGAGCAAGAGATAATGGATCATTATTATAGAAAATAGTCTTTAAGCAATATAATATTTAAATATAAAACTAGTACCAAAATTCCCGAAAGAAAAACAAAGTAGGAAAACAAATTGTTGCAATACCCAAAGGGATATCACATCCAATATTCCTAAAATAAAAACAAAGTGGGAAAAAAATTATTGCAATATACAAAGGGATATCACAAGATACAAAAGAGAATATTGCTATGCTCCAGGAAGACCTCACACGCTAAAGAAAAACCTCTACATATACCACCCAAAAAAACATGATGTCTTGGGAAGACAAGACTCCCAATCAACTGGCACCCATTGTACACAAAGTATATATAGATGGTACCAAATCCCTGGTAGGATGAAAACATAAAAAAATAAGAGGCTCCAAAGAGCATAGGAAATATCCTCTTAGCCTCCTAAACATCCATAACAAACACCCACAACTAACCATGATCATCCACAATTAAATTCTGAAGACTCTGAGGAAAGTTTATCATCCAAACAAAGAGGTCTCGTTGCAATAGCCCAATATTCTCCATCAAGTTTACTGCTTTGTTTCCTTCATGAAAAATATATTGAATTTGAGTCTTCGATCTTGAAGGAAAAATTTTTACTGCTTCTACCATGATATTTGTTGTCTTCCCGTGCAGGGTGCAAGACTTCTTGACTAGATTACAAATATTTAACGATTCCGTTTCCGCTATAACTTTATTAAAACCCAAGGATTCCACCAATAAGAGGCCTTTAAGGAGTGCTCTAGCTTTAACATAATGGGTGGTTTGGATTGAAATTTGTTTTACAAAGGCACCTAGTAGATGTCCTTTATCATTTCTAAATACACCACCTACCACACAAGACTCAAGTTCCCATTATAAGTACTGTTAAAGTTGATTTTAATCCAATCCATAGGGGAAGAGGACCAAAAAATTGAGGATCTCAAAGAGGTAGGAGGTGGGTCATTAGACATAGTTTTTTGAGGAAAACCAAGCTTAAGCTTTATCGAGGCTTCATTAAAGAGCCCACCATGCAGATTTGAGAAATAAAAGGTCACATTCTCCGTAGATTCTCCAATAATTCAATCATACCCAAGCTCTTCAAAATCTAAATCCTCTACCCCAACAACCTTCACCCACTTTCTATCGAATAGATGTTGCAACCCTTTACATCCATAATAAAAATTCCATTCCATCTCCACCACATCCAAACTACTACACCCCCACCTCGTACTATGCTAGCCACTTTCAAATGGATGCTCTTGTGGTTTAAAATCTAACAATGTTGACCATACCTTATGAAATGTAGGTCATGCAAGAATAGATTAAATAGTTACAAATGTGCTCAACTAGCTATGAGTATAACAAACCCACTTATAATGAATTTTTATTAGAACCTATTCACCCCTCTATGATCATCCCATAATACCCCTCCAAATTTGAATGTCCTACGTTCAAAAAATTTAAATTTAAGAAAGACCACCAAGAATATTTGAGCAACTATCGATTTTTCTACTAACAAATAAGTGTTAGCGATACCCTCATACTCAAACCTCCCTCCAATCCATCTCCACCACCTACCAACTACTACACCCCCACTCCATACAACACTAAACCCTTTCAAATGTATGCTCTTGTGGTTCAAAATCTAACAATGTTGACCATACCTTATGAAATGCAGGTCATACAAGAATAGATTAAATATTTACAAATGTGCTCAACTAGCTATGAGTATAACAAACCCACTTATAGTGAGTTGTTCTTAGAACCTATTTACCCCTTTATGATCATGCCATAATATCCCTCCAAATTTGAATGTCCTAAGTTCAAAAAATTTGAAAGTAAGAAGGACCATCGAGGATATTTGAGCAACTATGAATTTTTCTACTACCAAATTAGTGGTAGTGACACCCTCATACTCAATACCTTCCCTTAGTTACTTGGGGGACCAACACTAATTTGGTATAGTAACTTGCCTAGGCATAGTATATACACATTTGAACAGCTAGCCAATGCCTTCTTGGAGCACTTTTGATCAACATAAGGAATAAAATATCATTACCAGACCTATATAGTCTGTAATAATTTGATGTCGAGTCTATCCATGATTATGTTGCAAGATGACAAATAATTACTAATGAGATATAATTTTCCATCCCCTAACCTAAGCTAGTTAAGGTATTTGCAAGGAGTTGCATTAAATCCATCTTAGGTAATTTGCAAATGCAACATGGCTCCTTTGGGGAGGCAACTACACATGCCAAATTAATAGAGAAAGTAAAAATTCTAAAGGGGAAGATCAAATCCTATAAGAATCTAGACTATATCCCAAATTTATTTAGTAAGAGAAATCCTAAACCAAATTGAGGAAGATCAAAGCCTATAAGAATCCAGACTATACCCCAATGTTGTGCACTGGTCCACCAAGTTTCAGGACCATATTGAAACTCAAAGCCCTAGCCTCACATTTGTTGAAGTCTAAGATTTTGAATACTATAAGAGATCAACATTCCCTTAAAAATTTCAATATCTTCATATTTTTATGTAAAAAATTTACAAAATTCTTCTCCTAATAAACATTGTACAATACAATTTTAATACTCCCTAATAGTTTTTAGGGTTATTTTTAGGCCAATGAAGCTAATACATTATATGCTCCATGAATACCCGACATATTTTTATTATCTGAAATCTTCTTATACCACTACTTCGTTCATTAATTTTTAAAATAAATATTAAATGAAACTATGCATCAAAAAACAAATTATCGTGCATTGGCCTCTTTGTGAGAGGTTCAAGATTCAAATCCAACTTAATAATATCAAAAATTTAAATTTTAATGTAATCTACATTATTATATATCTTAAATATTAAATGAAGACCTTGACGACTCAATAATAACTCTACAATAACAAAAGACAGGGATTCTCATCGAAATATATAAAAATTGGCATGTAAGAGTGTAATGTGGAACTGTTGAATGTTGCTAAGAGTGGTAAGAAGCCCCATACCTATTTTCCATAAAAATACATATGACTAGGGTTTTGGATTTGAGTTGTACATGCTTTTAAGTCGTAGATGTTGCAAACCATTTAAATAAGCGGTAAAATAAACCTCATTGAAAGTGCTTCGGATAAAATAGTATCTCCTGCGTTATTATACTGGACCCAAAATACATATGACTGGGATGCTTAGGAAATCCTTAACATTTTTGTTTGACCGTCTCCACTACTAGCTTTCTTTTGTTTGTATGCGCATGTGTGCAAATGTTGGCCTTATGATCCTATCCTTATAAATTTTAGTATATATAGATTATACAAGGCTACTTCCTACTTCCACCCAAGCTATTATTTCTTTTTTGTTTGAGTTTTTAACCAGCTGCCTCTACGGTTTTAATTCAACATGGCAATTGTCATAGCATCCATTACAGAATTTAGGGTGGACATACTATCTATTTCAATAGTGCGGTCACATGTTCCATCTCCACAATGCTGGCTCAAGGGTTCCAACATTGATGTAACTGTTCTGCCCATAAGCCCTGGACACTTCTTCATATATAAATATTTCATCGGTAAAACATACAGAGAGATGGTGGGCTCGATGAAGAAGGTGCTTTCTAAGATGCTGCTCCTATATTATCATATGGGTGGACGGTTTAAACTTGGAAGAAATGACCAAGCCATGGTGTTCCATTCACTGAAGCCCTACGTAGCCATACCCTTCTATTGTGGATGACACCAAGCAAACCCCTAGAAAATAAAATACAAAAAATAAGCTAGATATGATTTTATTAAATTTACATGTTGACAATTTTACACTCTCATAACTATTTGAAAAGAAATAATATTCAGATATAAAACTAGTACCAAACTTCCCAAAAGAAAAACAAAGTTGGAAAATAAATTATTGCAACAGCCAAAGGGAGATCACTACCAAAATTCCCAAAAGAAAAACAAAGTGGAAAAAATTATTGCAATATCCAAAGGGAGATCACAATATACAATAGAGAATCTCACTACCCTCTAGGAAGACCCCACACGCTAAAGGAAAACCTCTACATATACCAATAAAAAAACATGATGCCTTGAGAAGACAAGGCTCCCAATCAACTGGCACCTATTCTACACAAAGTATATATAGATGGTACCAAATCCCTACTATGAAAAAAAAATAAAAAAATAAGAGGCTCCAAAAAGCATAGGAAATATCCCCCCAAGCCTTCTAAACATCCATAACCAACACCCACAACTAACCATGATCATCCACAATTAAAAAAAGAGGTCTTGTTGCAATAGCCCAATATTCACCATCAAGTTTACCACTTTGTTTACTTTCTGAAAAAATATGTTGAATTTGAGCCTTCGATCTTGAAGAAAAACTTTTGACTACTTCTGCCATGATATTTGCTATCTTCCAGTGTAGGATGCAAGACTTCTTGACTAGATTAAAAATATTTAATGATTCCTCTTCCACTATAACTTTATTAAAACCAAAGGATTCCACCGATAAGAGGCCTTGAAGGAGTGCTCTAGATTTCATAGAATGGGTGGCCTAGATTGAATTTTTTTTGGTAAAGGTACCTAGTAGATCTCCTTTATCATTTCTAAGTACACTACCTACCACACAAGACTCAGGTTCCCATTAGAAGTACCGTTGAAGTTTATTTTAACCCAATCCATAGGGGAATGGGATAAAAAAATGAGGATATCAAAGAGGAAGGAAGAAGGTCACATTCTCCATAAATAATCCAATCACTCAATCATACCCAAGCTCTTTAAAATTCAAATCCTCTACCCCAACAACTTTCACCTACTTTCTACCAAATATATGTTGCAACCCTTCACATCCATAATCAAAATTCCACTCCATCTCCACCACCTCCCAACTACTACACCCTTGTCCCATAATACGCTGACCACTTTCAAATGGATGCTCCATTTTTATTATGCTCAAACCTATGGATTTATTAATAATTCAATCCCCTTGTTTTTTATTGATGCCATGTGGTATACCCGAGTGGCACAACTATGATTGGCCATAAAGCTAGGTTTTTAGGGCTTCTAAACTACCCAACATTTTGTCCTAAGGGACTCAACACCACCATTTAAGCTTTGGCTCTTCTTCAAGAGGTCTAAGGTTCAAACCACGATGTGGACGAGTGTGTGAGGGAATCGATGTGTGGTGGTTGCATTAAATTTCCAATTGATAAGCATAGCTCTCGGCTTTAAGAGGTGTCATGTTTGGGAGGATAATTCTCAGAGTACATTAACCAAATAAAGATATTGAGATTTTAATTTCAATATTTTAATTGTACTTTATTATAACTATTTTATTTATTTTTTAAATATTTTAATAATCTTATATTACAATATTAAATTTAAAACATAAATAATAAATAATGTTTTGAAATAGTATGTAGAACCATTAAATTTCCTATTGATAATAATAGCTCTCGGTTTTACGAGGGATCAAGGTTGGGAGGAGACTGTTTAGCGTGCACTAACCAAATAAAAAATATATTAAGATTTAAGTTTTAATATTTTAATTGTATAGTATATTATTACTATTTTAATTTTTTATAAATATTTTAATAATATTATATTACAATATTAAATTTAAGATAATAAATATTATTTTAAAATAATATGTAGACCCGTAGATATTAATGTGGAACCAAATTTCAATCATGTGAAATACGATTAAATTTAAGATAATACTTAAATTTAAGATAATAAATATTATTTTTAAATAGTATGCGGACACATGGATATTAACATGGAATGAAATTTTAATAATGTTAAATACAATTAGGGGCATAATCCTCTACCATTCTTATGATTCAATTCAACTAATAAATACTACAATTCATTAGTATAAGATTGAAATTGAAAGTTTTAATTTTTTTATATATTAATTGACTAATTTATTATTATTATTTTAATTTTTTTAAATCTTTTTAATAGTCTTATATTTATAATAATTTATAATATTAAATTTAAAATTTAAATTTAAGATATATATATATATATATATATATATATATATATATAATGTGTAAAGTAGTATATATATATATTAGGTAAGAGAAGGGGTTTTAAAAGATCTTCAAACTTAATACATATGGAATTGAGAAAGAGCAAGAGATAATGCATCATTCTTATAGAAAATAGTCTTTAAGTAAAATAATATTCAGATATAGAGCTAGTACTAAACTTCCCAAAAGAAAAACAAAGTAGGAAAACAAATTGTTGCAATACCCAAAGGGAGATCTGAAAGCACGAGATTCCGGGAAGAGGGAGCACTAATTATGCAACATAAGACGAAATGTAACGCTTTAATCCTATGCACAAAAACGAAGAAAGGAGACAATTTGAAAATGAAAGAAAAGATGTAAAGAAATCACAGCCCTCTTTATTCAAATATCTTATCCTCGGTTACATAGACGTCTCCTCCATTTTTGGGGGCTAGGAGCGTTAAATTCGTATTTGTTACAATATGTGACTTAGTCTTCCTCTTTTCGCATGCCCACGTTTGAATGGACAGGCCAAGACGATGCCGCCGCTTACGCTGATGAGTCCTTACCTCTGCTGCTCCTCCTGCGAACAAAGAAACAACGAATATGTCAGTAGCACCTGCTGCAAGTGAAAAGTGTTTGTTCTTCTAAAATCATCAAAAGATGCATGCAAACATTTATCTAAAATAGTAAACAAAATGATTCTAAACAGCCTGAAAACTTGACAGAAGACAGAAAATGTTACCAGAAGGCCATTGCCACTGAGACAGTCGGCCAATCTGCCTTAAACTAGAATTCGTCCCTGGGTGGGACGATTTTTGACTGCAATTCATCCCTGGGTGGGACGATCTCTGACTGCAATTCGTCCCTGGGTGGGACGAATTCTTCTGTGTTGAAGAAGCCGACCTGCTACTGCTCCAATGTCGATTCTCGAGACCTACAAAACGCCTACAAACAAGGGGGTTATGTAATTGGGGCCATTTTGGGACGACCCAGATGGTCGGATTCTCCCAATTTGGCCTCTACCCTCGGGAATTTGATCTCGCCACCTGCAAGTCAGTGAAACAACAAAGCGACACAAAACATACTAGAATCTGACCAAAAGTTACGAAATTGCAGTTGTGAGTTAACCAAACATAATAACACAAAATGCAACCTGAAAAAGTAATCTAGAATGCTCTAAAACCTAGAAAGTGCGGGGGTGCCCAAGTGGGCCTCCCACCGTTGGCACTTGATTCCGGCGCCAATCCACTAGGGATGGGCCCAAAACCTCTTAGGATTGGGGGGTCGGCGAATTGGTTGGTTCAGGTGTCCATGTGTTGGATTTGGGTCGGGTTCAAGCTTCCAAAAGCCACCCAACAACCTCCCTTGCAAAAGAGATTGGTGGATGTGGGAAGGTGAACCAAAAGGGATGCAAGTGGGTCTTCAACTCGGCAGCACTTCGTTGCTTGAAAACTCCTTCAACCTGTATATCTTGGGTGAGAAAAGTCCCACCTTTTATAGACCCATGGGGTCTCTTTTGGGAGGGAAGCACAAATGCCATGTGTTGGTCATAGGCGCCATGTGGCAGTCTTGTCTTCCCATGAGGGAGGGGAGTCCTCCATTGACTTGGGCTTTGATAAATGCCTTTTGTGACAATCTTCTAACGGCCCCTCTGTCCACCTACACACGCGTGCAAGGCGGGAGTCATCAAGCGACCGTTTCTGGGCTGCCACTTGGCACCATTTGTCTTTTTGCCCGTTAAGCTTAGAATTCGTCCCACCCAGGGACGGATTCAGAAGTCGTCCTGGGGTGGGACGGATTCTATTTTGAATTCGTCCCTGGGTGAGACGAATACTGGGCAAAGTGTCCAAGTGTGCCAAATTGCTTCTTGACCTTACAAAATTGCTATGAAAGTGGTTAAGACCATTGTTTAACCTCTGAGGGCTGCCACAGGAGGCTGTGTTTGTCAAAGCGATCAGTGTTTGCAGTCACATAATCGGATTGGTGTTGTTTTGGTGTCTACGAGATGCCCCTTTTTGGGAAGCGACTGCGGGTGACGCGATCTTTGAGCAAAAATAGATAACCAAAGCACTAATGATTAGGGTTTCTTGGTAACCTAACCAACTTTTGATGCCCCAAGTATGGAAAGGGCATGCATTCTTGAATCCTTGCTTCGACGAGCTAAGGAATTTGATTTCAAGTATTAACCTATTTTGTTGAGGTGTGACTTGAACTTAGACATTGATCAGTCATGAACAGGCAAAGGGCATTTTTATCCTCAGGGGGAACCTTGTGTTCATGATTCACGAAATGCCAAGTGTTTGATTGATTTGATTGTTGCTTGTTTACTGCCCCAAGCAGAAGCGTGATTGTCTTTGTCAATGATTCTTTGAATGCATGTCGTTTTCCTTAATTGGGTGTGTGATTGTTGGTTGGTGACTAAGTGTGACTACCCCCTCAAGCGACGAATCGATGAGGGAATGACCTTCGTGAGAGAAGCGACGAGTCGCTTGACCCAAGATGACTTGTGCAAGGGTGCCTTTAGAGGGTTTACCGTTAAGCGTGTGCAATTTTTCCAACATTTGGACCTGTTTTTGGTGGGTGTTAACCCTTTTGGTGATGCCGTAATGAGGTGAAATCATCGAAAATCTAACTTCCCGTGGAGCGGTCCGGCTATTGTAGCCTTCTTGGGGAAGTAGGAGAGCGATAATTTGGACCTCGACATCGATTTTCTTTGCCCGGAGGTTAAGTGCAAGAGCACTTATGTCCGGCAATGTTTTTTGCTGTTTGTTTTTGTTGAATTTTGTACTTGTTTTTGTTGTTTTTGTGACACCATTTGGTGATTAAATTGTTGGAAATCCGTCCTCCCGTGGAGCGGTCCGGCTATGGTAGCCTTCTTCGGGAGTAGGATAGTGACAATGTAAACCCCGACATCAATTTTGCTATGCCAAGAGGTTAAGTGCAAGAGCACTTGTGTCTGGCAATGTTTATTGTTGTTTGTTTTTGTTGCATTTTTTCTTGTTTTTGTTGTTTTTGTGACACCATTTGGTGATTAAATTGTCAAAAATTTGTCTTCCCGTGGAGCGGTCCGGCTATGGTAGCCTTCTTAGGGAGTATGATAGTGACAATTTGTGACTCCAATGTCGATTTTGTATGCCCTTGTTGTCAGGTGCAGTAGCAATCCTGTCGGGCAATTTTATTGTCTATTTTTAGTGCATTTTTAGTCATTTTTTGATTTTTTTTTAAGTGCTGGCATGAATTCGTCCCTGGGTGGGACGAATTCCAGCTAGAGAATTCATCCCTGGGTGGGACGAGCGCTAATCAGAGTGCTCGTCCCATTCAAGGACGAATTCCAGTGCAAAAGGCCTATTTAATGGCCAAAACTTGATTTTGGGCTCATTTGTGTCATTTTTTTCTTGCGATTTTGGAGCTCTGGGAGGAGGAGGTAATTCTGCGAAGCGAAGCGCTGCTGGAATTCTCTCTGCCATCATGAGTGCACAAACTGGTTCGAGCGGCGGAGCCGAGGCGAAACCTGTAAGTGTCCCTAGAGTTTATTTTGCTTTTATTTAATGCATTGTTTTTGTGTTGACGCTTTTCAAAACTTTAAGATTTTTTTGTGATGTTTTTGTTTAACAGTTAAGGTTAGAAACCCTAGAACTGAAAATTTGATCTATTATATTTTTTTTTTTTTTTTGTGTTGATTTTTTTTTTTTTGCTTTGCAGGTTGTTAGGAGCCGGTACCGTGTACCCGCTGCATTTACTGAGGCGCGGTTGGCATTGACCGATGATGACTGGGAATGGCTTGATGCCCTTGGGCTCAAGCAGGTGGCTCGACTGGAGCCTGTGGTTTCGGATCAGGCCTATCTGACGGCCCTGATCAAGCTTTGGGATCCGTGGACCAATACTTTCCATCTCCCGATAGGGGAGATGACTGTGACTCTTGAGGACGTCTATCGGTTGCTTCGGATTTCGATAGATGGTCTGCCTATTAGGACATCGTCGTTTGATCAGCGGACTGCTATACTTACGAGATGTTTTGGGCATGGGGGCAGCTGGGTGTAGCAAACCCAGTGGAGACAGACGAGGTGGATTTCCAGTGGCGGGAGATTTTGGTTAGGCTGGTGGCGGGGAGAGGGGGTGTTAGGAGTGAGGCACGCATTCTTGATGGGCCTCATTTCTAACATTCTTCTCCATGATTCGTCGAGCGCGAGGTTCCCGTGGAACCTGCTGGATTTGGTGTGGCAGTTGGGAGAGTGCCCGATAGAGGCACCGTTGATTACGAGATGGGGACGGACTTTGTTGGCACGGCTCTACGGGGAGCTGTACGGGGTCCGCTGTCGACGACGGAAGGGTGTCGATTGTAGTTTTTTGTTGCGGTCTTGGGGTTGGCAGCACATAGGCGTTGAGAGGCCTACCGGGTTACCGTGGACGACTCGGGCGACGATGGAGGATGAGGAGATTGGTTATGTAGTTTTGTGGCGGCGGTTTGCGGAGCAGGGGCAGAGTCGGTGATGGGCAGGTGCCGTTGAGCACTACACTGATGCCTTTTCTTGGCTCACTCCAGGGGAGGTGTTTTGGCGTCCCTATCGGGACTATCCGACCTGGCCTGAGGCTGGAGAGTGGCTCCGACGGGTACGGAGGGAGCGGTGGTTGACTGGGCGGCATGGGACGGAGCATGAGTTCTTTTCGTACCATCGGGTTACACGATAGTTTGGGGTGCGCCAGGGGTTTCCTGGTGAGCCCGTGGTCTATCGACGTCGGGGAGACGAGAGGGATCTGGAGCCACCGGTCACCGCGCCATTGGGCGAGGAGTCGGATGCGGTGATTGAGGTCCCGGATGTGGATGACGTCGGTACTACCACTGAGTATGACTCGTGGTGGGTACTGCGGCGTTGGAGAGGAGAGGGGCCATTGGGAGGCACGGAGGCGGCAGTGGAGGATGCTGAGGCAGCAGGGGGTGATTGGGGGGGTCCGTTGGATGATGCGGACATGGTGGATGTGGGAGATGAGGATGTGGACTTGGGTGTTCCGGAGCGGTCGGACATGCGAGGATGTGGAGGAGCGGTTGGAGCTCGAGCGAGCTCATCGTCCCCGTGAGTCCTATGCGTCCGGCGGATACGAGAGGAGGTGGGGTCGGATGTAGGCGTTGAGATTGCGCGACTGACAGAGCTGCTGTGGATGCGGGATATGGAGTTGGGGGATGCGAGGCGGGAGTTGGGGGATGCGCGGTAGGAGAGGGATCTTCTACGGGCTCAGTTGGCAGAGCGGGATAGAGTTTTGGCGCAGCACGATGATGCATTGTCTATCTATCATCGACGAGAGGCAGAGTGGTGTCTGTACCGGATAGACTTGGAGAGGGATGTCATCCGCCTTGGTGGGCGGCTACTTGAGCCTTCGATCAGTGGATATTCACGGCGGACAAGGGATAGTCCGGCGAGCGATCGAGCATCATCTCGTCGCAGGCGGTTAGATGAGGGGGGTGGTAGCAGGCATGATGCGGGGGCTAGTAGTAGCCGCCCTGTAGGGTCCCGTAGGACCCACACCACGGGGGGTAGTTCCCGTCGCACCGATCCTACGTGATCATGGTGGTCGACGCCTTAGGTTGGGTTTTTGGATATGATTGCGGGGTCTGAGGACCGATTTTGTAGCCTACGGGCATCTTTTTGACGATATATATATATACCGGTTTTATTTTTGGTTTTGTACATGTGATGATGTGATTTTTGTTATGCATGTTTATTTATTTTGATGAATGCAGATGTTATGATAAATGTAAATGTTTTTGATGTATATGTGATATGCGAGGTGAAATGGATGAATGACATTTGTGATGATTGCACTATAGGCTGTTTAAGAAGCTCTTTATTTACATGGTTTTTTTATTTTATTTATTTTATTTTATTTTATTTTTGTATTTTTTGATGGTATCATAAGGATGATAAGTAGCGCAGATGGTTTTGGAATGAATGTAAGGTTTTATGAGATTCAGTCAGTTTTAACTCACCATCCATGACTGTACTTTATCTTACAAGACTTTTTGACCAAGGTATGAATCAGACTTGTTTTTGACCCGGTTATTTCATATCCCTGTGTGTGCAATTGAGTTCATTTAGTGGTATTTGTTAGGATACCGCCAGTGCCAGATGGGCTTTCAACCGAACTCTGTATTGAGGATCACCTAATTAGCTCCACGAATTCCTTTGTTGTATGTACTAAGATTAATCTGCGATGTAATCCAGGATGCCATAAGCTAGCTCATCCACATGCAAATATTGATCTGTACGCAAGTTAATGTGACAGATATATCGTCATGCGGGAGGTTTACTACATTACCGATTGGCTATCAACCAAATTGGTACTGAAGCTTGCCTTATGACCTATAGAATGCTTAGAGTTCCAGGGATTCAAGGTCAACTCCCTTCTTTTCTTCAATTGTATTGGGATACTTGCTCATTGTAGTGATGAGATCACTGTTTATTTTGATTTGTTTTTTTTCTTTTGAGCAAGGGATTGGGGATATGGAGTGATGAAAATCACTGTTGTTTGTGCCTTTTGATGTGTGCATTGTAGTTTGTCAAATTTTGGAGTTTTGACATTTTGCAAATTTTTTGTGTTTTGCAACTGTTGAGAACTTTAGGGATTCTTAGGGAATTGGGTAGGGAGGATGCTTGTCCTTTTGCCAACTCTCAGCATTCTAGGGGTCATTCGCATAGGGGGATGAGCAAGATAACCGTTTCGCTTGTGGTGACCTAGATTATTTTGCAGGTTTCGTCTTTCGTTCACACAATTTGGGAATTTTAGTGTTTTGATTTGTGTTGGGATGTTACGTAACAAGGTGTATTTCAAGTATGACTCTACCTTCATAAAATCTGTTCGACTTGATACACTACATGGCTAAAGAGGAAAATGATGACTGAATCACTGAAACTCTTGGTACATTCCCGAGCCACTGACTGTAGTGTGGTAAAAGTTATGCTTGGTGTTTTTGTTGTTTTTTGTAACATGAGACAATGCGGAACAAGATGGACTATCAGAGCTATTGCAGCTTATGGTGCCTTTGACCTGTATGACTACAAATATGCAATGTATGGATGCAATGCTTAATGCAGCTATGTATTTTTGTAATTTTGATGGATTGTTTTTGGTGAAGGTGAAGATGAGGTGCGAGAATATGATTTTTTTGATGAATTTGAGTATGCCTAGAATTGAGATGCAAATCTTTGTTGTTTTTGATGATTTTTGTTGTTTTGTTTTTTTTTGAATTTCTTGATTTTTTTTGACCAAGTGATTGCGATAATCGTTGGAGCTTTTTGGGTTTGACCAAGTGATTGCGATAATCCTTGGAGCTTTTTGGATTGACCAAGAGATTGCGATAATCCTTGGAGCTTTTTGGGTTGACCAAGAGATTGCGATAATCCTTGGAGCTTTTTGGATTGACCAAGAGATTGCGATAATCCTTGGAGCTTTTTGGGTTGACCAAGAGATTGCGATAATCCTTGGAGCTTTTTGGGTGACCAAGAGATTGCGATAATCCTTGGAGCTTTTTGGGTTGACCAAGAGATTGTGATAATCCTTGGAGCTTTTTGGATTGACCAAGAGATTGCGATAATCCTTGGAGCTTTTTGGGTGACCAAGAGATTGCGATAATCCTTGGAGCTTTTTGGTGACCAAGAGATTGCGATAATCCTTGGAGTTTTTTTTTTTTTTTTTTTTTGGGATATGGCTTTCTTAGATATGAAATGGTCGCAAATGACTGATATTCAAGGGTTCTGTTTCCTTGATACCATCAAGAGAAGCTAGTCGGTACGTCCCGGGTCCTATTTTACTATCAATGACATAAGGACCTAACCAATTTGCCATGAATTTGTCCCTCATATGGGACGGCAAATTAGAGTTTTGTTGGTTTTCCTTTAGAACCAAATCACCAACCCGAAAGTCTCTTAGGTGAACTTTCATGTTGTAAGCTTTCTTAAGCCGCTCTTGATAGATACGTAAGTGCTCGAGAGCATTAACGCGTCGTTCGTCAAGCAACGTAAGTTGGTCTAATCGGGCCTACCGTGCAGTGTTATCATCGATGAACTCCTGCATTGATATGCGCGGGGAAGGAATTTCCAACTCGAGAGGCATTACGCCTCCGAGCCATACACCGGTGAAAACGGAGTTGCCCCGGTGGGCGTCCGAATGCTAGTGCGATAAGCCCAAAGGGCAAGTGGGATTTGTATGTGCCAATCCTTATGATTCGTCTGCGATGGTCTTTTTAAGGATGGCGACTAGTGTTTTGTTTGACGCCTCTGCTTGCCCATTTGCTTGCGGATAATAGGGTGTTGAAAAGTTGTGCTGAATTTTGTACTTTGTGGTTAAAGCATGCACGTCTTTGTTCTTGAATGATGGCCCATTATCCGAGATTATTTTGGATGGAATACCAAAACGACATATGATGTAATGCAAAATGAACTCCGCAATGCGGGGTCCTATCGTAGAGGTTAACGAAATTGCTTCCACCCATTTGGTAAAATATTATGTGGCCGTTATGATAAACGTGTGACGGCCTGACGATGTAGGGGAGATCTTTTCGATTAGATCGAGGCCCCACTGCAAAAATGGCCAAGCAAACTGGACTGTCTGTAGGGCCTGGGAAGGTGCGTGCATTAAATTGGCATGATGTTGACATTTCACGCACCTCTTGACATACTCGCAACAATCTCGCTCTAAAGATGGCCAATAATAGCCCATGCAAAGAATGCGCTTTGCGATGGCCATACCGCTAAAGTGGCCACCACATGTACCATCATGCGCTTGGGCGACTGCCCAAGTGGACTCTTGCTGGTCCAAACAACGAAGAAGAATTCCGTCATAGCTACGATGATACAAAATGTCTCCTATCAAGACATATTTTGCCGCTTTCTGTTTGAATGTTCGTTTTGCGGTGTGCATCAATCCAAAGGGAAGATTACCTAACTTGAGGTAGTCTCTTATGGGTAAATACCAGTCCTTTTTATCAGAAACCTCGACAGTATGAACAACCAATCCCTTTTGAAGTTCTTCCCTAACAAATGCTGATTGGGATAGAACTTGTAAGAATAGCGTTGTGTTGCTATTAATGGGAGTGGGGGAAAACAAAGACCCCCAGTTGGCACGTTTCAAACAGTCTCGGATTCAAAAGAACTTATCCGAAGATGGTTCGATCTGGATCATGTGGACTCCTGGCGTCAAGTCTGAGCTTGCGCGCTCCATCGTGGGTTGCGATAAGGTTTTGACTTGAATGGTTGTTATATCACCGGAAAGGTCTTGCGAGATTAGTGACCCCAAGGAGGCCATTGTGTCCGCAAAATGATTCGATGATCGAGGGAGTGCCTCGATGTCATACCACTCAAGTTTTGCCAAGAATTTGTCCACGAGGGCTTTATAGGCCTTTAGAACTGGGCATTTGCATTGATATACCCCTTTGACTTGATTGACGATTAACAGCGAATCGCCAAAGATGTTCAATCTTTTGATGTTCATGGCGATTGTTGTCTGAAGACCTAGGAGCAAGGCTTCATATTCTGCATTGTTGTTGGTGCACTGGAAGTTTAATTTAAATGACAGGGGCATTGGAGTGCCCTGCGGTGTGAAGAATACAATTCCTGTGCCACCACCTTGCTCGCATTTAGAACCATCAAAAAATAAGGTTATGTCGGCCTGAGACTCAGGCTCATCAGAATCTGGAGATTCTGAGACATGGAAGACCCCATCATCGGGTAGTTCTATGACCAGAGGCTGATCGTCTTCAAGAGGAGCCTCTGCTAGTTGATCGGCTATGACTTGTCCTTTTATAGATTTTTGCCCAATAAACTCAATGTCAAATTTCGTCAACAACATGATCCATTTCGCCGTGCGACTACTATGATAAGTACGACTCATCATGTATCGCAATGGATTCTCCTTAGACACAACATACGTAGTGTTGCTCAGCATGTAGTGGCGTAGCCTCTTGGTAGCAAACACCACTGCCAAGTAGAGTTTCTCAATGTATGCATAGTTAAGTTCGTAACCCGACCGAGGTGCGGCTAAGATAGTAAGTAGCCTTGTTCTTTGTGAAGTTCATTCTTCTGGGCTAGCATTGCACCCAGTGCCACCTCAGTAGCTGAGATGTATAAGTAGAATGGCACACCTGGTCTAGGTGGTGCCAATACTGGCGGTGAAGCCAAGTACTGTTTGATTTCGTCAAAGGCTGATTGGCACTCGTCATCCCAATGAAATGTGACCCCCTTGTGCAATAATTTGTTCATGGGTCGGCATTTGTCAGATAATTGCGCTATGAAGCGTTTAATCGACGCGACCTTTCCTTGCAGACTTCTGAGCTACTTGATAGTGGTTGGGGGAGCCATTTCAAGGATTGCCTTGACTTTGTTTGGGTCCACTTTGATGCCTCTCTTTGAGACTATAAAACCCAAGAGTTTTCCAGATGTGACACCGAACATGCACTTCTTGGGATTCAGTCTGACCTTATGCTCTATGAGGCGATCGAGAATCTTGCTTAAGTCATCGAGATGATCTGAGCGTAAGAGAGACTTGGCTAACAAATCATCCATGTAATCTTCCAAAGTTTTGTGCATGTAATCGTGGAAGATATACGTCATAGCACGTTGGTATGTAGCACCAGCGTTTTTAAGGCCAAAAGGCATGACCTTATAGCAAAATGTCCCCCAAGGCGTTGTGAATGCCGTTTTGAGTTGGTCTTCAGGATTGATACGAATTTGATTGTATCCTGAGAAACCGTCCATTAGGGAGAGCATTTCGTGACCTGCTTTAGCGTCTACCAATGCGTCGATGCTTGGCAAGGGGAAATCATCCTTAGGACTCGCTTTGTTTAGGTCTCGAAAGTCGGTGCATATGCGAATCCTCCCGTCGGGCTTCTTGACGGGAACCATGTTGGACAACCATGGCGGATAATCCATGCAGATGACAAATTGTGCATCCAACGACTTTTGCAATTCGTATTTGACCATCAGGGCCTTTGTTGGGTGCATCTTTCTTAGTTTTTGCTTTACGGGCTTGATTTTCGGATCAAGCGTTAAATTGTGCATGACTAGGCTACGGGTCTAGTCCTGGCATATCTTTGTACGACCATGCAAAAACTTCCTACTTCTCTTTAAGAAGGGCAATATATTCGGCTTGCTCTTCGGGGGAAAGGCTTACCCCCAGCTTGAGAATCCGTGGATTCATTAGATCTGTGTCGATGTCTACGTCAGTCGTCTCCTCGACTGACATGTGGGATCCGTCCTCCAACTGATGTGGAGTTGGGATTAAATGGATATCATCGACTGAGTTAAGATCTGCGTTTGGAACCTCGGGTCCCTCTTCGACTTGAAAAATATCTTGAGTTGTCCTTGGGGTAAAATGAAGCATTTCACCGAAAGGCCAATACTCTGATGGTGACAATGGTGAATTGACGCGATCCCAATCGATGGCATCCATGTCTAGATGCAATGACCGTGATGGATCGGTCGGATTGCGGATGGGTGCGGTCAAATCAATGGAGATCATGTGGATGGAATGAATTTGGTCTCCAGAACCGCGGGTGTGATGACTTGATTCTTTTAGATGCTCCCTATACTCTGGATCTGGCTCTACGGGAACGGGCATGAATGGATCCTCTCTAGGTGCAAATTCATCTCTATGTGTGAAAAGGAAGGTGGGGTCTTCCCTCGGCACTGCTGTCATGATGGGATCTCGAGGTGGACGATGCTCATCTTGAATTTGGAGCCATAGGTCTAACACTTGGTCCCACCTCGCCGGGTCTACGTGCCATTCATGTCCTAACGAGTATACCCATCTGTCCCATTAGATCTTCATGAGTTAGAGCACGGTGATTTTGTCATGCATGTCTGAGATAGCCATCCCAACCCCCGGGAAAAAAAAAAAAAAAAAAAATGTAGACACCAAAACAGCACCAATCCGATTATGTGACTTGCAAACACCGATCGCTTTGGCAAACACTGACCCCAGGGGCAGCCCTCGAGAGGTTAAACGGTGGTCTTAACCACTTTCATAGCAATTTTGTAAGGTCAAGAAGCAATTTGGCACACTTGGACACTTTGCCCGGTATTCGTCTCACCCGGGGACGAATTCAAAATAGAATCCGTCCCACCCCGGGACGAGTTCGAATCCGTCCCTGGGTGGGACGAATTCTAAGCTTAACGGGCAAAAAGGCAAATGGTGCCAAGTGGCAGCCCAGAACAGTCAGTTAAGGGCTCCTACCTTGCACGCATGTGTAAGTGGACAGAGGGGCCGTTAGAGGACTGTTACAAGAAGCATTTATCAAAGTTCAAGTCAAGGGAAGACTCCCCTCCCTCATGGGAAGACAAGACTGCCACATGGCGCCCATGGCCAACACTTGGCTTTTGTGCTTCCCTCCCAAAAGAGACCCCTTGGGTCTATAAAAGGTGGGACTTTTCTCACCCAAAACAGACGAGGTTGAAGGAGTGTTCAAGCAACGAAGTGCTTGCCGAGCCGAAGACTCACTTGCATCCCCCTTTGTTCACCTTCCTACATCCATCAATCTCTTTTGCAAGGGAGGTTGTTGGGTGGCCTTTGGAAGCTCGAACCTTACTCAAATCCGACGCATGGACATCTGAACCTACCAATTCGCCGACCCCCCAATCCTAAAAGGTTTTGGGCCCATCCTTGGTGGATTGGCTCCAAAATCGAGGGCCAACGGTGGGAGGCCCACTTGGGCACCCCCGCACACCCCAAGTCCTAATTTTAGTTTTGAGCGCTTTAGATTATTTTTTAGATTGCATTCTGTGTTACTAGGTCTGATTAGTCTATTATTGCAATTTTGTAGCTTTTGGTCAGAGTTTAGGGTGTTTTGTATTGCTTTGTCGTTTCGCTAACTTGCAGGTGTCAAGGTCAAATTCCCGAGGGTGGAGGCCAAATTGGGAAAATCCGACCATCTGGGTCGTCCCAAAATGGCCCCAATTACCTAACCCCCTATTTGTAGGAGTTTTGCAGGTCCCGAGATCCGACATTGGAGCAGCAGCAGGTCGGTTTCTCCTACTCAGAAGAATTCGTCCCACCCAGGGACGAATTACAGTCAGAATTCGTCCTGCCCAGGGACGAATTCCAGTTTAAGGTGGATTGGCCGACTGTTTCAGTGGCAGAGGCCTTCTGGTGATGTTTTCTGTCCCCTGTCAAGTTTTTAGATCATTTGGATTTGCTGCAGTCACTGTTTTAGACAACTTTTCATATATGCCTTTTAGCAATTTCAAAAGCGTGAATTTCTCTTCTTGTCACAGGTGCTATTAATGTCTTGTCTATTTCTTTGACCGCAGGAGGAGCAACCAGAAGCGAAGACTCATCAACATCAGCGGCGGCAGCAGCTTGGCCCGCCCATTGCAATCGTGGGCACGCGAAAAGGAGGAAGACTAAGTCACACAGTGTGACAAAGACCAATCTAACGCTCCTCGCCCCCAAAAGGGGAGGAGACGTCTATGTAACTGAGGACAAAATGTTTGAATAAAGAGGGCTGTGATTCTTTTATATCTTGTCTTTCATTTTCTTAAATCGTCTCTTTCTTCATTTTGGTGCATAGGATCAAAGTGTTTCATTTTCGTCTTATGTTGCATAACTAGTGTTTCTTTTGACCGGAATCTCGTGCTTTCAGTGGCGATCACGGTGGGACCCTGTTCCCTGGTTTTGAAATCACAGAAAATTGATTAAATTTTTGTGTTTGTGCTTGACAGGTACACTTTTTTTGTTGCAGACTGCTATTCGTCTCTGACAGGGACGAATCCTTTTCTGCAATTCGTCTGACCCTGAGACGAATTCAAATTCATCTCTGGGTGGGACGAATTCTGTTCTGCAATTCGTCTCCCAGAGGGACGAATTCCTGTCTGTGGATTTTCAGAGCAGAAATTCAGAGACAACAGGAGTAGGCAGAGAAGAGGTAGGGATTTTCATGATCTCTGTTATATTTTTATGTTTATGTTTCTGTTTCGTTAATTGTTTTCATTTAATCTTGCATTGCATTAGGAAAAGTCATGTATGCTAGTTTCATTTTGTTGGATAAAACGAATCCCACACACATCACGAAACAACTTTAAACCAAGGAGCTGGTCGTAAGACCTCAGCCCTTGATCAAGACCATTGGTGGATTTAATCACCACCTTGGCTTGATTTGCATCCATTTCCCGATTGTCAACTGTTGTTAGGCGTAAATCCTGACGAAGACAGACCGAGCGTAGCTGGGGTGATTCCCATGCGCGCGAGGATAAGTTTTCTATGGTAGGTGTCATTAACAGGACAATCCCCCTTCCGTACCGCCTATGTACCACGTACCTTCTGCTCTCACGTACCTATAGTCTCCCTCTCGTAAGGGCGGGTATATAGAGAGGTTGGTATATCGGCCTGGTTGGTATATTGAAGGGGCGACCTTTTTGGAGTTATAAGAGCCTACATGATGCATTTAAACGTTCTACAAAACCTACAAAAACAAAACAAAACATCAAAATGCACTAAACCAGTTTAGGACACACCAAGAATCCTTAAAAGAGATAATCACGGTTTTGTGAATGTGTGTGTTTAATTCTGCTTAGTGTAGACAAAAAAAAAAAAAGAGAAAATCATAAAACGAGATAAAAATTTATTTAGATAGCATAGAAGCACCGCAATGGTGTACACCCGCAGTCAAGCCCAATCAAGGGCGGAAGCTCCGGAAGGTACACAAAAAGTAGGCGCAAGTCGCCTTCACTTCGATCCCGAGGATTTGGTCATACCGCCTTATAGGTCAAACCTACAAAAGAATCCAATTCAGAATCCTCGGTGGGGTATGCCTATTCAAAGCAGCCCCTTTCGGGAAGATGCCTTACATGTAGACCTTGACATAAATAGAGAATCACCTCTTGAAGCTAGGCATGAGTGGCCATCGCGCGATGAAGCGCTAAACAGGCACACTGTCCATTTGGAGGGGCAACGTGGATATGGCGTCCCTTCTTTACCTATCATCAAACGAGAGAGACCAAATCCGGAGCGCAGGGCTCCTTACATAGGGCGACCTAACTCCGCCCATCCCATTTACACTCGTGAAAGGGAGTATGAGGAAAACCATCGCATTCCTCGAGAGCAACAAACAATGCGGGAACCTTGCATTTCTACACCGGCGGGATATCATGATCACCCCTTGAGGCCAGAACCTCGAGCACATACCGCTTACCTCGACAGAGGGAAGCGACCCATTGAAACCTTAGAGCATCAAAATCGAGGTAAACCCATAGGAGGAACATTTGAACCTTCTGAACAAAATAGGGTAGAACAAATTGATCCGGCTGTCGCCGAGATATACCACCCGTCAAGCCCAAATCATGCGGCTTAAACAAAGTCGACAAGAGATAGAGTATCAATACCGCTTGGATAAAGAACGCATGCAACGCGAAGCGGATGAGTTACGCTATGAAATACCTGAGAGGGGGCCAACCCCTCGCATCCAAAGAGCTGAACAGTATGAGAGGCGTAATCCGTTGGCGCAAGATAGGTCTCCACGACCTCGTCAAGCTCTGCCTCCAAGACCCCATAGATTCGAGAGGGAGGCAACTCCCCGAAACAATGATGGGTACCTTCAGCAAGAACTTGATCGGGGTCATAGGTTTCGCCCTGAGACTCCTCAAGAATTTTACGAGGAGTATGAACCAGAAGAGGAGTATATCGAAACTCCCCATCAAGGCAGGAAGGATGCCATTCGGCCACCCCTCCATAGGCCTCCAGTTTACCGTAACTTGCAACAAGAGCGAACAAGAGAGGAAGAAATAAAATCTTCCGATGCATACCAAGCGCTATTGGAGCGTTTAGAGTCGGTGGAGACAAAATCTGCTGGGCATCAAAAACCCACATTACGTCTACTCCGCAATAATCCGGTGCATCCCTCAGTGCCTACACCTCTTTACCCCGAACACTTCAAGTTGCCTCAATTGGCAGTTTTTAAAGGTGAAGAGGACGCACAAGAACATGTTACACGGTTTCTAAGCCAATGCTTCGGCATTCAAGATAATGACGCATTATTGCTTAGAACATTCATAACCACATTCGCAGGCCCTACCTCGGATTGGTTCACACAACTGCCCAAACACAGCATAAGCAGCTTAGATCAGCTAGTAGATGCGTTTCTTGAACGTTTCGCCTTCAACACAAGGAAGAAGGCATCACTTAGTGATCTTGCTAGCCTTAAACAATTTGAGGAGGAAACAATGGCAGCGTACGGGAACCGATGGAGAGCTTTGCTTTCTAAGTTACCCTACCGTCCTCCCATGTCGGACCTCACGCAAATGTTCGTGAAAAGTTGTTTAAAATCAATCTCTGGTCTATTGTTGCTGCGACAATACGACAGCTTAGAAGAAGCTTTGGCGCAAGCCAGAGTCATAGAAGAGATTAAGATAGGCGAAGGCGCAATTGCCAAGCCTAAGAAGAAAGAGTGGAATAAAACCACTAAAAGCGGGACAACGCAACCACAACACGCTGCAATCAACCAAGTTGCGATAAATGTCCCCGCGCCTGTGCAAGAAACGCGGCCTCAAAAGGCTAACTACCGAGCGAGTGCCTCCACGCTACGAAAGAGATAACGGGAGACGAGGAACGATGTCAGCAGCGTCGCCCTAGGCGACAATTCACCCCGTATGCGGAGTCTAGGGACTCCTTATTTGACCGCTTGTCAGCGGCAAATTTAGTTACTCTGCCAGAAATCCAAATTTTTGACCCTAACGTTCCCAAGCCTAGGGGGTATAGGGAGGAATTGTATTGCAGATTTCATAGACGCAGAGGACATGACCTAAATGGGTGGTGGAAATTCAAAGAACTAGTCCAGGATTTGATCGAAAACCGAACATTGGTCGTGGACAACCCCATCGCACCTAACAACCAACAAATGGGGGTATTCAAGGACCCCTTGCCTACCCACGAGGCGCAGACAAAACCGCTCCAAATTAACGAGGTGCGACAAGATCTTCCCGCGCAAGGATTTGTGGGAATGATTAGCATTGTAACAAGGAACAGAAAATACCCAGCAGTTGCCCCCGAGGTACTGCGAGGGAAGTTCCGTCGACATCGCGGCCTCAACAACGCCCAATGCGGTTACCTCCGCCTAGACCCGAGGTCACGATACGAACCAAACTCACGCAGAGTTTGCGGACCACGTCGGCTAAGGTTGTCCATCTACGAGCTTATTCAACAATCAGCTCCACATAGAGAAGCTCTTATGGACATCTTAAAAGCCATTGAAGTACAACCCCACGAAGCTAATTCTTTCAACGCCTTCGTGGGACATGTGAAACAATGTACGGAGCTCGTCATCACATTCAAAGAAAATGAGGTCAAAACAATATCGAATGACATGCCGGATCCACCCTTGCACGTTATCGCGCGGGTCAACGGGATCCCGTACAAGAGAGTGTTGATAGATACTGGCTCGTCCAGTAACATCATAACCACTGCAGCGTTAAAGCATTTAAAACTGCCAGCCTCTCACATCACCGCTTCCACGTACACACTGCGAGCTTTTAACGATGCAATATGCTCGACAGTCGGCACAGTCGTTCTGCCTATACAGGTAGGACAAAAGTCAATACCCACACTGTGCCATGTGCTGGAAGGCGAAATGGCTTATAACATACTGCTAGGGCGGCCTTGGATCAGGGGACATGAAGTGTGTCCCCTCGATCGCACACCAATGCTTGAAGTATGCCTATGAAGGGCAAATACATGTAGTCCCAATGGACTTAGAGCCCTTCAAGTATTGCAATGCGGTACAATTCATACCTCAATCGACCCTACCATCAACGCATTTGGATTTTCAATTGAATCCATCTAAACAGGGTTCGATACCGCGAGCACCACTGGTGGCCAATAAGGCAAAATCCCAGCCAGGTGAGACGTCATCATTGGCTCCTTCATCATCAACGCCACCTATCGTGGCCCAAAAGAAGGACAAGGGAAAGCAAATCATGGAGGAGGTTAAGCCTCTAGAAGAGGGGTTGCCCACGATCTCAGCAATATCAACAGAGGAAGCGCCCAACGCAACGGAAACCAAGATTCCTGAACAACCAAACATGGAATGGACTCGGGAAGGACTACCGTTTCCTCCTACCCAATCATCAACAATCATTGTTGAGATGGCCGATACGAGCACAGGGGAGTACATAGTGCAAAATGTTGTGGCAACCCCCACACTGGAGTCAGTACAAGACATGGGAAGACCTCGCCTTCCCATTGGAACAATCGTCCCTCTAGGCTACCCACCGAACCAAACGAATTTTGTGTATGGGGGCCTTGATCATGGTTCTGAACCATGCGAACAAAAGGAAACAGATGAAGAACCTTTTGTCGAAAACATCAATTATCTGTCGAACCCAGAGTTTGCCCTAAAATATCTCGAACAATGCAATTGGCATGGGTATGGGCTAGGCAGATATGAGCAAGGGATGCGGATCCTTTGCCAACCAAGGTACCAGATGCCATATGACAAGTCAGGGGTAGGATTCAACCATCCCCTGCCATTAGACATCTTGGTTGAAAACATGCAAGGCCTAGAAATAGGCAACAGGGGGGGATTGGCACAAGACCCATACGCCAATCCAAACATAGAATACACATTGGGGGATTATCTCCCATGGTCTACAAACACCCCTGGTAACAACAATAATCCCTCTCCTTTGCTAGAGAGAGGTGAAAGTTCAGAGAGCAGTCCTCGAAGAGAACAACAACGGCTTCCAGATATTTTTTGAAACTGTTCCCCTTAGAGGTTCCAGACGAAATAACACAGTCTCAAAAGAATCAGGTCCCTCCACTAAGAGTGGAACAACCGCAATGGGACCAGATTAATTCACTGGAACAGGAAGAGTCCTCAATGTCGAAAGCAACAGATGCTGAAGAGGATGAACAATTTTGGATCTATGAAAGCGATTCAGAAGACGAGACTGAGATGGACTATCTCAGACATGCGCGACGACATCACCGCGCTCTAACCCATGAAGATCTAATGGGACAAATGGGTATACGGTTGGGACATGAATGGCACTTAGACCCAACGAGGTGGGACCAAGTGCTAGGCCTATGGCTCCAAATTCAAGATGAGCATCGTCCACCTCGAGATCCCATCAGGACAACGGTACCAAGGGAAGACCCCGCCTTCCTTTTCGCACATAGAGACGAATTTGCACCTAGAGAGGATCCATTCGTGCCTATTCCCGTAGAGCCAGATCCGGAGTATAGGGAACATCTGAAAGAATCAAGTCGTCACACCCATGGTTCTGGAGACCAAACTCATTCCATCCACATGATCTCCATTGATTTGACCACACCCATCCGCAATCCGACCGATCCATCACGGTCATTGCATCTAAACATGGATGCCATTGGCTGGGATCGCGTCAATTCACCATTGTCACCATCGAGTACTGGCCTTTCGGTGAAATGCTTCATTTTACCCCAAGGACAACTCAAGATATTTTTCAAGCTGAAGAGGGACCCGAGGTCCCAAACGTAGATCTTAACTCAGCTGATGATATCCATTTAATCCCAACTCCACATCAGTTGGAGGACGGATCTCACATGTCGATCGAAGAGATGAACGACGTAGACATCGACACAGATCCAATGAATCCAAGGATTCTCAAGCTGGGGGTAATCCTGTCCCCCGAAGAGCAAGCCGATTACATTGCCCTTCTCAAAGAGAAGAAGGAAGTTTTTGCATGGTCATACAAAGATATGCCGAGGACTAGACCCGTGACTAGTCATGCACAATTTAACGCTTGATCCGAAAATCAAGCCTGTAAAGCAAAAACTAAGAAAGATGCACCCAACAGTGGCCTTGATGGTCAAAGACGAATTGCAAAAGTTGTTGGATGCACAATTTGTCATCTGCGTGGATTATCCGCCATGGTTGTCCAACATGGTTCCCGTCAAGAAGCCCGACGGGAGGATTCGCATATGCACCGACTTTCGAGACCTAAACAAAGCGAGTCCTAAGGATGATTTCCCCTTGCCAAGCATCGACGCATTGGTAGACGCTACGACGGGTCACGAAATGCTCTCCCTAATGGACGGTTTATTGGGATACAATCAAATTCGAATCAATCCCGAAGACCAACTCAAAACGGCATTCACAACGCCTTGGGGGACATTTTGCTATAAGGTCATGCCTTTTGGCCTTAAAAACGCTGGCGCTACATACCAACGTGCTATGACGTATATCTTCCACGATTACATGCACAAAACTTTGGAAGATTACATGGATGATTTGTTAGCCAAGTCTATCTTGCGCTCAGATCATCTCGGTGACTTAAGCAAGATTCTCGATCGCCTCATAGAGCATAAGGTCAGACTGAATCCCAAGAAGTGCGTGTTCGGCGTCACATCCGGAAAACTCTTGGGTTTTATAGTCTCAAAAAGAGGCATCGAAGTGGACCCAAACAAAGTCAAGGCAATCCTTGAAATGGCTCCCCCAACCACTATCAAGCAGCTCATAAGTCTGCAAGGAAAGGTCGCGTCGATTAAACGCTTCATAGCGCAATTATCTGACAAATGCCGACCAATGAACAAACTATTGCACAAGGGGGTCACATTTCATTGGGATGACGAGTGCCAGTCAGCCTTTGACGAAATCAAACAATACTTGGCTTCGCCGCCAGTATTGGCACCGCCTAGACCAGGTGTGCCGTTCTACTTATACATCTCGGCTACTGAGGTGGCGCTGGGCGCAATGCTAGCCCAGAAGAATGAACTTCACAAAGAACAGGCTACATACTATCTTAGCCGCACCCTGGTCAGTTACGAACTTAACTATGCATACGTTGAAAAACTCTGCTTGGCAGTGGTGTTTGCCACCAAAAGGCTACGCCACTACATGTTGAGCAACACGACGTATGTTGTGTCTAAGGAGAATCCATTGCGATACATGATGAGTCGTACTTATCATAGTAGCCGCACGGCGAAATGGATCATGTTGTTGACGGAATTTGACATTGAGTTTATTGGGCAAAAATCTATAAAAGGACAAGTCATAGCCGATCAACTAGCAGAGGCTCCTCTTGAAGACGATCAGCCTCTGGTCATAGAACTACCCGATGATGAGGTCTTCCATGTCTCAGAATCGCCAGATTCTGAAGAGCCTGAGTCTCAGGCCGACATAACCTTATTTTTCGATGGTTCTAAATGCGAGCAAGGTGGTGGCACAGGAATTGTATTCTTCACACCGCAGGGCGCTCCAATGCCCCTGTCATTTAAATTAAACTTCCAGTGCACCAACAACAATGCAGAATATGAAGCCTTGCTCCTAGGTCTTCAGACAGCAATCGCCATGAACATCAAAAGACTGAACATCTTTGGCGATTCGCTGTTAATCGTCAATCAAGTCAAGGGAATATATCAATGCAAATGCCCAGTTCTGAAGGCCTATAAAGCCCTCGTGGATAAATTCCTGGCAAAACTTGAGTGGTATGACATCGAGGCACTCCCTCGATCATCGAATCATTTTGCGGACACAATGGCCTCCTTAGGGTCACTAATCCCGCAAGACCTTTCCGGTGATATAACAACCATTCGAGGTCAAAACCTTATCGCAACCCGCGATGGAGCGCGCAAGCTCGGACTTGACGCCGAGGAATCCACATGATCCAGATCGAACCATCTTCGGATAAGTTCTTTCGAATCCGAGACTATTTGAAACACGCCAACTGGGGGTCTTTGTTCTCCCCCACTCCCATTAATAGCAACACAACGCTATTTTTACAAGTTCTCTCCCAATCAGCATTTGTTAGGGAAGAACTCCAAAAGGGATTGGTTGTTCAAACTGTCGAGGTATCCGATCAACAAGACTGGTATTTACCAATAAGAGATTACCTCAAGTTAGGTAATCTACCCTTTGGATTGACGCAAGCCGCAAAACGAACATTCAAACAGAAAGCGGCAAAATATGTCTTGATAGGAGACATTTTGTATCGTCGCAGCTACGACGGAATTCTTCTTCGTTGCTTGGACCAGCAAAGAGTCCACTTGGGCGATCACCCAAGCGCATGACGGTACATGTGGCGGCCACTTCGATGGTATGGCCATTGCAAAGCGCATTCTTCGCATGGGCTATTATTGGCCATCTTTAGAGCGAGATTGTTGCGCATATGTCAAGAGGTGTGTAAAATGTCAACATCATGCCAATCTGATGCACGCACCTTCCCGGGCCCTACGAGACAGTCCAGTCTGCTTGGCCATTTTCGCAGTGGGGCCTCGATCTAATCGGAAAGATCTCCCCTGCATCGTCAGGCCGTCACACGTTTATCATAACGGCCACAGAATACTTTACCAAATGGGTGGAAGCAATTCCGTTAACCTCTACGACAGGACCCCGCATTGCGGAGTTCATTTTGCATTACATCATATGTCGTTTTGGTATTCCATCCAAAATAATCTCGGATAATGGGCCATCATTCAAGAACAAAGACGTGCGTGCTTTAACCACAAAGTACAAAATTCAGCACGACTTTTCAACACCCTATTATTCGCAAGCAAATGGGCAAGCAGAGGCGTCAAACAAAACGCTAGTCGCCATCCTTAAAAAGACCGTCGCGAACAGTCATAAGGATTGGCACATACAAATCCCACTTGCCCTTTGGGCCTATCGCACTAGCATTCGGACGCCCACTGGGGCAACTCCGTTTTCACTAGTGTATGGCTCAGAGGCGATAATGCCTCTCGAGTTGGAAATTCCTTCCCTCCGCATATCAATGCAGGAATTCATCGATGATGACACTGCACGGCAGGCCCGGTTAGACCAGCTTACGTTGCTTGACGAAAGACGCGTTAATGCTCTCGAGCACTTACGTATCTATCAAGAGCGGCTTAAGAGAGCTTACAACATGAAAGTTCACCTAAGAGACTTTCGGGTTGGTGATCTGGTTCTGAAGGAAAACCAACAAAACTCTAATTTGCCGTCCCATATGAGGGACAAATTCATGGCAAATTGGTTAGGTCCTTATGTCATTGATAGCAAAATAGGACCAGGAACGTACGAGTTAGCTTCTCTTGACGGTATCAAGGAAACAGAACCCTTGAATATCAGTCATTTACGACCATTTCATATCTAAGAAAGCCATGTACCAAAAAAAAAAAAAAAAAAAAAAAAAAAAAAAAAAAAACAACAACAAACAAACAAAAAACAGAATAAATTTGGTCAAAAAAGCTCCAAGGAATCACAACTCTTGGTCAACCAAAAGCTCCAAGGATTATCGCAATCTCTTGGTCACCAAAAAGCTCCAAGGATTATCGCAATCTCTTGGTCACCAAAAGCTCCAAGGATTATCGCAATCTCTTGGTCACCCAAAAAGCTCCAAGGATTATCGCAATCTCTTGGTCACCAAAAAGCTCCAAGGATTATCGCAATCTCTTGGTCACCTAAAAAGCTCCAAGGATTATCGCAATCTCTTGGTCAACCCAAAAAGCTCCAAGGATTATCGCAATCTCTTGGTCACCAAAAGCTCCAAGGATTATCGCAATCTCTTGGTCACCAAAAAAGCTCCAAGGATTATCGCAATCTCTTGGTCACCTAAAAAGCTCCAAGGATTATCGCAATCTCTTGGTCAATACCAAAAGCTCCAAGGATTATCGCAATCTCTTGGTCAACCCAAAAAGCTCCAAGGATTATCGCAATCTCTTGGTCAAACAATCAAGAAATTCAACAAAAACAAAACAACAAAAATCATCAAAAACAACAAAAATTTGCATCTCAATTCTAGGCATACTCAAATTCATCAAAATCAACAAAAACACCATGTATAAATTTTACCACACTACAGTCAGTGGTGCGGGAACGTACTAAGAGTTTCGATGAATTCAGTCATCATTTTCCTCTTTAGCCATGTAGTGTAACAAGTCGAACGGATTTTACAAAGGTAGAGTCATACTTGAAATACACCCTGTTACGTAACATCCCAACACAAATCAAACATTAAAATTCCCAAAATTGTGTGAACGAAAGACGAAACCTGCAAAATAATCTAGGTCACCACAAGCGAAACGGTTATCTTGCTCATCCCCCTGTGCGAATGACCCCTAGAATGCTGAGAGTTGGCAAAAGGACAAGCTTCCTCCCTACCCAATTCCCTAAGAATCCCTAAAGTTCTCAATAGTTGCAAAACACAAAATTTACAAAACGTCAAAACTCAAAAATTTGACAAAATATAGTGCACACATCAAAAGGCACAAACAACAGTGATTTTCGTCACTTCATATCCCCAATCCCTTGCTCGAAAGAAAAATAAATCAAAATAAACAGTGATCTCATCACTACAATGAGCAAGTATCCCAATACAATTGAAAAAAAAAGAAGGGAGTTGACCTTGAATCCCTGGAACTCTCGACGATTCTGTAGGTCATAAGGCAAGCTTCAATACCAATTCGGTAATAGAAGTAAACCTCCCGCATGACGATATATCTGTCACATTAACTTGCGTACGGATCAATGTTTGCATGTGGATGAGCTAGCTTATGGCATCCTGGATTACACCGTAGATTAATCTTAGTACATACAACAAAGGAATTCGTGGAGCTAATTAGGTGATCCTCGAGTACGGAGTTCGGTTGAAAGCCCATCTGGAACTGGCGGTATCCTAACAAATACCACTAAATGAACTCAATTGCACACACAGGGATGTTAAATAACTCGGTCAAAAATAGGTCCGATTCGTACCTTGTTCAAAAGTCCTGTAAGATAAAGTACAGTCATGGATAGTGAGTTAAAACTGTCTGAATCTCAGAAAATCGTACATTCATCCCAAAACCATCTGCGCTACTTATCATCCTTATGATACCATCAGAAAATACAAAAACAGCAAAGAAAAAGCAGATAAATAAAAATATCATTCATCCATTTCAATTTGCATATCACATAGACATCTAAAACACTTCAATTCATCATAACATCTGCATTCATCAAATAAATAAACATGCATAACAAAAATCACATCATCACATGTACAAATCCAAAAATAAAACCGGTATATATATATATATATATCGTCAAAAAAAGGTGCCCACAGGCTACAAAACAGGTCCTCAGACCCCGCAATCATATCCAAAACCCAACCTAAGGCGTCGGCCACCATGATCACGCGGGATCGGTGCGACGGGAACTACCCCCGTGGTGTGGGTCCTACGGGACCCTGCGGGGCGGCTCTTGCTAGCCCCCGCATCATGCCTACTACCACCCCCTCATCTAACCGCCTGCGGCGAGATGATCTTGACTGCTCAGTCAGACTATCCCTCGTCCGTCGAGAAGATCTGCTGATCGAAGGCTCAGGGAGCCGCCCGCCAAGGCGGATGACCTCCCTCTCCAAGTCTATCCGATATAGACACCACTCTGCCTCCCGTCGATGATAGATAGACAATGCATCATCGCGCTGCGCCAAAACGCTATCCCGCTCTGCCAACTGAGCCCGTAGAAGATCCCTCTCCAGATCCCGCATCCGTAGCAGCTCTGTAAGCCATGCAACCTCATCGCCTACATCCGACCCCACCCCCTCCGTAAACGTCGGACGCATAGGACTCACGGGGACAGTAGCCTGCTCAGGCTCAAACTGCTCCGCCACATCCTGCATGTCCGGCTGCTCCGGAACACCCAAGTCCACATCCTCATCTCCCGCATCCACCATATCTGCATCATCCAACGGCCCTCCCCAATCACCCCCTGCCGCCTCCGCATCCTCCACTGTCGCCTCCGTGCCTCCCAGTGGACCCTCACCTCTCCAGCGCCGCAAAACCCACCACGAGTCATACTCAGTGGTAGTACCTACGTCATCCACATCCAACACCTCAATAACCGCATCCGACTCCTCGCCCAATGGCACGAGGACCGGTGGCTCCAGATCCCTCTCATCTCCCCGACGGCGATAGCCAACGGGCTCACCAGGCAACCCCTGGCGCACCCCAAACTGTCGTGTAACCCGGCGGTACGGAAAGAACTCATGCTCCGTCCCGTGCCGCCCAGTCAACCATCGCTCCCTCCGTACCCGTCGGAGCCACTCTCCAGCCTCAGGCCAAGCTGGACAGTCCCGATAGGGACGCCAAAACACCTCCCCTGGAGTGAGCCACGAAAAGGCATCAATGTAGTGCTCAACTGCACCTGCCCATCGCCGACTCTGCCCCTGCTCCGCAGACCGTCGCCATAAAGCCGCATAACCAATCTCCTCATCCTCCATCGCCGCCCGAGTCGTCCACGGTAACCCGGTAGGCCTCTCAACAGCTATGTGCTGCCAACCCCAGCACTGCAACAAGAAGCTGCAACTGACACCCTTCCGCTGTCGACAGCGGACCCCGTACAGCTCCCCGTACAGCTGCGCCAACAAAGTCTGTCCCCATCTCAAGATCAACGGTGCCTCTATCGGGCACTCTGCCAACTGCCACACCAAATCCAGCAGGTTCCACGGGAACCTCGCGCCTGACGAATCAGGGATAAGAATGTTAGAAATGAGACCCATCAGGAATGCGTGCCTCACTCCTAACACCCCCCTCTCCTTCCACCAGCCAACCAAAATCCCGCCAGCCTGGCAATCCGCCTCGGCCGTCTCCACTGGGTCTGCTACACCCAGCTCCCCCCCATGCCCAAAACATCTCGTGAGTATAGCAGTCCGCTGATCGAACGGAGATGTCCTAATAAGCAGACCATCTATCGGAATCCGAAGCAACCGATAAACGTCCTCAAGAGTCACAGTCATCTCCCCTGTCGGGAGATGGAAAGTATTGGTCCGCGGATCCCAAAGCTTGATCAGGGCCGTCAGATAGGCCTGATCCGAAACCACAGGCTCCAGTCGAGCCACCTGCTTGAGCCCAAGGGCATCAAGCCATTCCCAGTCGTCATCAGTCAAGGCCAACCGCGCCTCAGTAAAGGCAGCGGGTACACGGTAGCGGCTCCTAACAACCTGCAAGCAAACAAAAAAAAAAATGAAATGAAAAAGATAAAATTTTCAATTCTAGGGTTTCTAACCTTAGTTGTTAAACAAAAACATCAAAAAAAAATCTTAAAGTTTTGAAAAGCGTAACACAAAAATAATACATTAAGTAAAAGCAAAATAAACCCTAGGGTCACTTACAGGTCTCGCCTCGGCTCCGCCGCTCGAACCAGTTTGTGCACTCATGATGGCAGAGAGAATTCCAGCAGCGCTTCGCTCGCAGAATTACCTCCTCCTCCCGGAGCTCCAAAATCGCAAGAAAAAAATGACACAAATGAGCCCAAAATCAAGTTTTGGCCCTTAAATAGGCCTTTTGCCTTGGAATTCATCCTTGAGCTGGGACGAGCGCTCCGATCAGCGCTCGTCCCACCCAGGGACGAATTCTCAGTGGAATTCGTCCCACCCGGGGACGAATTCGAGCCAACACAAAAAAAAATCAAGAAAAATGACTAAAAATGCACTAAAAGCGAGACAATAAAAGCGCCTGACGGGATTGCAAATGCAACTGACAACATGGGCATACAAAATCGACATCGGGGTCACAAATTATCAATATCCTACTCCCTAAGAAGGCTACCATAGCCGGACCGCTCCACGGGAAGACAGATTTTGACAATTTAATCCCAAAATGGTGTCACAAAAAAACAACAAAACAACAAAAAATGCAACACAAAACAAGCAATAAACATGCCAGACAAAAGTACTCTTGCACTTAAACTCTTGGCATAGCAAAATTGATGTCGGGGTTTTAATTGTCACTATCCTACTCCCGAAGAAGGCTACCATAGCCGGACCGCTCCACGGGAGGACGGATTGCCGACAATTCAATCACCAAATGGTGTCACAAAAAACAACAAAAACAGTACAAAATTCAACAAAAACACAACAAAAATATTGCCGGGCATAAGTGCTCTCGCACTTAGCCTCTAGGCAAAGAAAATCGATGTCGATGTCCAAATTATCGCTCTCCTAATTCCCCAAGAAGGCTATCATAGCCGGACCGCTCCACGGGAAATAGGTTTTCGACGATTTCACCTCATTATGACATCACCAAAAGGGTTAACACCCACCAAAAATAGGTCCATATGTTGGAAAAATTGCACACGCTTAACGGTAAACCCTCTAAAGGCAACCTTGCACAAGTCATCTTGGGTCAAGCGACTCGTCGCTTCTCTCACGAAGGTCATTCCCTCATCGATTCGTCGCTTGAGGGGGTAGTCACACTTAGTCACCAATCAACAATCACACACCCAATTAAGGAAAACGACATGCATTCAAAGAATCATTGACAAAGACAATCACGCTCCTGCTTGGGGCGATAAACAAGCAACAATCAAATCAATCAAACACTTGGCATTTCGTGAATCATGAACACAAGGTTCCCCCGAGGATAAAAATGCCCTTCACTTGTTCATGAATGATCAATGTCTAAGTTCAAGTCACACCTCACCAAAACAGGTTAATACTTGAAATCAAATTCCTTAGCTCGTCAGAAGCAAGGATTCAAGAATGCATGCCCTTTCCATACTTGGGGCATCAAAAGTTGGTTAGGTTACCAAGAAACCCTAATCATTAGTGCTTTGGTTATCTATTTTTGCTCGACCACTGCGTCACCCGTAGCGCTTCCCAAAAAGGGGCATCTGTAGACACCAAAACAGCACCAATCCGATTATGTGACTGCAAACACTGATCGCTTTGGCAAACACAGCCCCCAGGGGCAGCCCTCGAGAGGTTAAACGGTGGTCTTAACCACTTTCATAGCAATTTTGTAAGGTCAAGAAGCAATTTGGCACACTTGGACACTTTGCCCAGTATTCGTCTCACCCGGGGACGAATTCAAAATAGAATCCGTCCCACCCCGGGACGAATTCCGAATCCGTCCACTGGGTGGGACGAATTCTAAGCTAACGGGCAAAAAGGCAAATGGTGCCAAGTGGCAGCCCGAACGATCGGTTAAGGGCTCCTACCTTGCACGCATGTGTAAGTGGACGGAGGGGCCGTTAGAGGACTATTACAAGAAGCATTTATCAAAGTTCAAGTCAAGGTAAGACTCCCCTCCCTCATGGGAAGACAAGGCTGCCACATGGCGCCCATGGCCAACACTTGGCTTTTGTGCTTCCCTCCCAAAAGAGACCCCTTGGGTCTATAAAAGGTGGGACTTTTCTCACCCAAAACAGACGAGTTGAAGGAGTGTTCAAGCAACGAAGTGCTTGCCGAGTCGAAGACTCACTTGCATCCCCCTTTGTTCACCTTCCTACATCCATCAATCTCTTTTGCAAGGGAGGTTGTTGGGTGGCCTTTGGAAGCTCGAACCTTACTCAAATCCGACGCATGGACATCTGAACCTACCAATTCGCCGACCCCCCAATCCTAAAAGGTTTTGGGCCCATCCTTGGTGGATTGGCTCCAAAATCGAGGGCCAACGGTGGGAGGCCCACTTGGGCACCCCCGCACACCCCAAGTCCTAATTTTAGTTTTGAGCGCTTTAGATTATTTTTTAGATTGCATTATGTATGTTACTAGGTCTGATTAGTCTATTATTGCAATTTTGTAGCTTTTGGTCAGAGTTTAGGGTGTTTTGTATTGCTTTGTCGTTTCGCTAACTTGCAGGTGTCAAGGTCAAATTCCCGAGGGTGGAGGCCAAATTGGGAAAATCCGACCATCTGGGTCGTCCCAAAATGGCCCCAATTACCTAACCCCCTGTTTGCGGGAGTTTTGCGAGTCCCGGGATCCGACATTGGAGCAGCGACGGGTCGGTTTCTCCTACTCAGAAGAATTCGTCCCACCCAGGGACGAATTACAGTCAGAATTCATCCTGCCCAGGGACGAATTCCAGTTTAAGGTGGATTGGCCAGCTGTTTCAGTGGCAGAGGCCTTCTGGTGATGTTTTCTGTCCCTTGTCAAGTTTTTAGATCATTTGGATTTGCTGCAGTCATTGTTTTAGACAACTTTTCATATATGCCTTTTAGCAATTTCAAAAGCGTGAATTTCTCTTCTTGTCACGAGTGCTATTAATGTCTTGTTTGTTTCTTTGACCGCAGGAGGAGCAACCAGAAGCGAAGACTCATCAACATCAGCGGCGGCAGCAGCTTGGCCCGCCCATTGCAATCGTGGGCACGCGGAAAGGAGGAAGACTAAGTCACACAGTGTGACAAAGACCAATCTAACGCTCCTCGCCCCCAAAAGGGGAGGAGACGTCTATGTAACTGAGGACAAAATGTTTGAATAAAGAGGGCTGTGATTCTTTTATATCTTGTCTTTCGTTTTCTTAAATCGTCTCTTTCTTCATTTTGGTGCATAGGATCAAAGTGTTTCATTTTCGTCTTATGTTGCATAACTAGTGTTTCTTTTGACCGGAATCTCGTGCTTTCAAGATACTGTCCTCTCGTCCATTGCGCCGACCTTCGAGAATATGAACAAAGTCAAACAATTTCTCTTTGAGGATTAATCTGAACTTTTGCCTCTCTCTAGAAAAGGAGAGGGATTACTATTGCTTCCAGGGGGTGTTTGTTGACCATGGGAGATAGTCCCCCAATGTGTATTCTGTGTTCGGATTGGCATAAGGGTCTTGTGCCAATCCCCCCTTGTTGCCTATTTCTAGGCCTTTCATATTTTCAACCAAGATGTCTAATGGCAGGGGATGGTTGAACCCTACCCCTGACTTGTCATATGGCATCCGATATCTTGGTTGGCAAAGGATCCGCATCCCTTGCTCATATCTGTCGAGCCCATATCCATGCCAATTGCATTGGCCGAGATATTTTAGGGAAAATTCTGGGTTCGACAGATAATTGATGTTTTCGACAAAAGGCTCTTCATCTGTTTCCTTTTGTTGGCATGGTTCAAGACCATGATCAAAGCCCCCATACACAAAATTTTTCTAGTTCGGTGGGTAGCCTAGAGGGACGATTGTTCCAATGGGAAGGCGAGGTCTTCCCATGTCTTGTACTGACTCCAGTGTGGGGGTTGCCACAACATTTTGCACTAAGTATTCCCCAAGGCCCGTACTGGCCATTTCAATAGTGATTGTTGATGATTGGGTGGGAGGAAACGGTAGTCCTTCCTGAGTCCATTCCATGTTTGGTTGTTCAGGAGTCTTGGTTTTCGTTGTGTTGGGTGCTTCCTCTGTTGATATCATTGAGATCGTGGGCAACCTCTCTTCTAGAGGCTTAACCTCTTCCATGATTTGCTTTCCCTTGTCCTTCTATTGGGCCATGATAGGTGGCATTGATGATGAAGGAGCCGATGATGAAGTCTCACCTGGCTGGGATTTTGCCTTGTTGGCCACCAGTGGTGCCTGCGGTATTGGACCTTGTTTAGATGGATTTAATTGAAAATCCAAATGCGTTGAAGGGAGGGTCGATTGAGGTATGAATTGTACCGCATTGCAATACTTGAAGGGCTCTAAGTCCATTGGGACTACATGTATTTCTCCTTCATAGGCATACTTCAAGCACTGGTGGGCGATCGAAGGGACACACTTCATGTCCCTGATCCAAGGCCGCCCTAGCAGTATATTATAAGCCATTTCGCCTTCCAACACATGGCACGGTGTAGGTATTGACTTTTGTCCTACCCGGCTCGGCGGAACAGCCGTGCTCGACTGTCGAGCATATTGCATCGTTAAAAGCTCACGGTGTGTACGTGGAGAGCGGTGATGTGAGAGGTCGGCGACTTCAAATGCTTTAAGGCTACGGTGGTTATGATGTTCTTGGACGAGCCAGTATCTATCGGCACTCTCTTGTACGGAATCCCGTTGACCCGCGTGATAACGTGCGGGGGTGGATCCGCCATGTCATTTGATATCGTTTTGACCTCATCTTCTCCGAATGTGATGATCGAGCTCCGTACATTGTTTCACATGTCCCACGAAGGCGTTGAAAGAATTTGCCTCGTGGGGTTGTACTTCAATGGCTTTTAAAATGTCCATAAGAGCTTCTCTATGGGGAGCTGATTGTTGAATAAGCTCGTAGATGGACAGCCTAGCCGACGTGGTCCGCAAACTCTGCGTGAGTTTGGTTCGTATCGTGACCTCAGGTCTAGGCGGAGGTAATTGCGTTGGGCGTTGTTGAGGTTGCGATGTTGACGAAACTTCCCTCATAGCTACCTCGGGGGCAGCTATCGGGTATCTTCTGTTCCTTGTTACTATGCTAATCATTCCCACAAATCCCTGTGTGGGAAGATCTTGTCGCACCTCGTTAATCTGGAGTGGTTTTGTTTGTGCCTCGTGGGATGGCAAGGGGTCCTTGAATACCCCCATTTGTTGGTTGTTTGGTGCGATGGGGTTGTCCACGACCAATGTTCTGTTGTCGATCAAATCCTGGACTAGTTCTTTGAATTTCCAGCACCCATTCAAGTCATGTCCTCTGCGCCTATGGAATCTACAATACAATTCCTCTCTATACCCCCTAGGCTTGGGAATGTTAGGGTCAAAAATTTGGATTTCTGGCAGAGTGACTAAATTTGCCGTCGACAAGCGGTCAAATAAGGAGTCCCTAGACTCCGCATATGGGGTGAAATTTTGCCTAGGGCGACGCGGGTAATTTTGCTCTTGTCTTCTATTATCTCTTTCATAAGCAGGAGACACTGCCTGGTAGTTAGCCTTTTGAGGCTGCGTTTCTTGCACAGGCGCGAGAACATTTATCGCAACTTGGTTGATTGCAGCGTGTTGTGGTTGCGTTGTCCCAGTTTTAGTGGTTTTATTCCACTCTTTCTTCTTAGGCTTGGCAATTGCGCCTTCGCCTATCTTAATCTCTTCTATGACTTTGGCTTGCACCAAAGCTTCTTCTAAGCTATCATATTATCGCAGTAACAATAGACCAGAGATTGATTTTAAGCAACTTTTTGCAAACATCTACGTGAGATCAGACATAGGAGGACGGTAGGGTAACCTAGAAAGCAAAGCTCTCCATCGATTCCCATACGCTGCCATTTTTTCCTCTTCAAATTGCTTGAGGCTCGCTAAATCACTTAGTGATGCCTTCTTCCTTGTGTTGAAGGCAAAGCGTTCAAGAAACGCGTCTACTAATTGATCTAAATTGCTTATGTTGTGTTTGGGTAGTTGTGTGAACCAATCCGAGGCAAGGCCTATGAATGTGGTTATGAATGTTCTAAGCAACAATGCGTCATTATCTTGGATGCCGAAGCATTGGCTTAGAAATCGTGTAACGTGTTCCTGTGCGTCCTCTTCACCTTTAAAAACTGCCAATTGAGGAAACTTGAAGTGTTCGGGGTAAAGAGGTGTAGGCACTGAGGGATGCACCGGATTACTGCGGAGTAGACGTAATGTGGGTTTTTGATGCCCAGCAGCTTTTGTCTCCACAGACTCCAAACGCTCCAATAGCGCTTGGTATGCATCGAAAGATTTTATTTCTTCCTCTCTTGTTCGCTCTTGTTGCAAGTTATGGTAAACTAGAGGCCTATGGAGGGGTGGCCGAATGGCATCCTTCCTGCCTTGATGGGGAGTTTCAACATATTCCTCTTACGGTTCATACTCCTCGTAAAATTCTTGAGGAGTCTCCGGGCGAAACCTATGACCCTGATCAAGCTCTTGCTGAAGGTACCCATCATTGTTTCGGGGAGTTGCCTCCCTCTCGAATCTATGAGGTCTTGGAGGCAGACCTTGACGAGGTCGTGGAGACCTGTCCTGCACCAACGGATTATGCCTCTCATATTGTTCAGCTCTTTGGATGCGAGGGGTTGGCCCCCTCTCAGGTATTTCATAGCGTAACTCATCTGCTTCGCGTTGCATGCGCTCTCTATCCAAGCGGTGTCGATACTCTATCTCTTGATGACTTTGTTTAAGCCGCATGATTTGGGCTTGACGGGCGGTATATCTGGCGACAGCTGGGTCAATTTGGTCTACCCTATTTTGCTCAGGAGGTTCAAATGTTTCTCCTATGTGTTTACCTCGAGTTTTTTGGTCTGAGATCTCAAGGGGTCGCTTCCCTCTATCGAGGTAGGCGGTATGTGCTCGAGGTTCTGGCCTCAAGGGGTGATCATGATATCCTGCTGGTGCGGAAATGCAAGGTTCCCGTGTTGTTTGTTGCCTTTGAGGAATGCGATGGCTTTCCTCATACTCCCTTTCACGGGTGTAAAGGGGTTGGGCGGAGTTAGGTCGCCCTATGTAAGGAGCCCTGCGCTCCGGATTTGGTCTCTCTGTTCTGATGATAGGTAAATAAGGGACGCCATATCCACGTTGCCCCTCCAAATGGATGGTGTGCCTGTCTAGCGCTTCATCACGTGGTGGCCACTCATGCCTAACTTCAAGAGGTGATTCTCTATTTATGTCAAGGTCTACATGTAAGGCATCTTCCCGAAAGGGGCTACTTTGAATAGGCATACCCCATCGAGGATTCTGAATTGGATTCTTTTGTAGGTTAGACCTATAAGGCGGTATGACCAAATCCTCAAGACTGAAGTGAAGGTGACTTGCGCCTACTTTTTGTGTACCTTCCGGAGCTTCTGCCCTTGATTGGGCTTGAATGCGGGTGTACACCATGATCGCCACTGAAAGCACAAGATTTCGGGCAGAGGGAGCACTAATTATGCAACATAAGAAGAAATGTAACGCTTTAATCCTATGCACAAAAACGAAGAAAGGAGACAATTTGAAAATGAAAGAAAAGATGTAAAGAAATCACAGCCCTCTTTATTCAAATATCTTATCCTCGGTTACATAGACGTCTCCTCCCTTTTTGGGGGCTAGGAGCGTTAAATTCGTATTTGTTACAATATGTGACTTAGTCTTCCTCTTTCCGCATGCCCACGTTTGAATGGACGGGCCAAGACGATGTCGCCACTTACACTGATGAGTCCTTACCTCTGCTGCTCCTCCTACAAAAAAAGAAACAACGAATATGTCAGTAGCACCTGCTACGAGTGAAAAGTGTTCGTTCTTCTAAAATCATCAAAAGATGCATGCAAACATTTATCTAAAACAGTAAACAAAATGATTCTAAACAGCCTAAAAACTTGACAGAAGACAAAAAAAATTGCCAGAAGGCCATTGCCACTGATACAGTCGGCCAATCTGCCTTAAACTAGAATTCGTCCCTGGGTAGGATGATTTTTGACTGCAATTCATCCTTGGGTGGGACGATCTCTGACTGCAATTCGTCCTTGGGTGGGACGAATTCTTCTGTGTTGAAGAAGCCGACCTGCTGCTGCTCCAATGTCAATTTCTGAGACCTACAAAATGCCTGCAAACAAGGGGATTATGTAATTGGGGCCATTTTGGGACGACCCAGATGGTCGGATTCTCCCAATTTGGCCTCTACCCTCAGGAATTTGATCTCGCCACCTGCAAGTCAATGAAACAACAAAGCGACACAAAACATACTAGAAACTAACCAAAAGTTACGAAATTGCAGTTGTGAGTTAACCAAACATAATAACACAAAATGCAGCCTAAAAAAGTAATCTAGAATGCTCTAAAACCTAGAAAGTGCGGGGGTGCCCAAGTGGGCCTCCCACCGTTGGCACTTGATTTCGGTGCCAATCCACTAGGGATGGGCCCAAAACCTCTTAGGATTTGGGGGTCGGAGAATTGGTTGGTTCAGGTGTCCATGTGTTGGATTTGGGTCAGGTTCAAGCTTCCAAAAGCCACCCAACAACCTCCCTTGCAAAAGAGATTGGTGGATGTGGGAAGGTGAACCAAAAGGGATGCAAGTGGGTCTTCAACTCGGTAGCACTTCGTTGCTTGAAAACTCCTTCAACCTGTATATCTTGGGTGAGAAAAGTCCCACCTTTTATAGACCCATAGGGTCTCTTTTGGGAGGGAAGCACAAATGCCATGTGTTGGTCATAGGCTCCATGTGGCAGTCTTGTCATCCCATGAGGGAGGGGAGTCCTCCGTTGACTTGGGATTTGATAAATGCCTTTTGTGACAGTCTTCTAACGGCCCCTCTGTCCACCTACACAAGCGTGCAAGGCAGGAGTCATCAACTGACTATTCTGGGCTGCCACTTGGTGCCATTTGTCTTTTTGCCCATTAAGCTTAGAATTCGTCCCACCCAGGGACGGATTCAGAATTCGTCCTGGGGTGGGACGAATTCTATTTTGAATTCATCCCTGGGTGAGACGAATACTGGGCAAAGTGTCCAAGTGTTCCAAATTGCTCCTTGACCTTACAAAATTGCTATGAAAGTGGTTAAGACCATTGTTTAACCTCTGAGGGCTGCCCTAGGGGCTGTGTTTGTCAAAGAGATCAGTGTTTGCAGTCACATAATCGGATTGGTGCTGTTTTGGTGTCTACAAGATCACAACCAAAATTTCCAAAAGAAAAACAAAGTGGAAAAACAATGTTGCAATATCCAAAGGAAGATCACAAGATACAATAGAGAAGCTCACTACCCTCTAGGAATACCCCACACGCTAAAGGAAAACCTCTACATATACCACTAAAAACAAACATGATGCCTTGAGAATACAAGGCTCCCAATCAACAAGCACCCATTGTACACAAAGTATATATAGATGGCACCAAATCCCCCCTAGCCTCATAAAATTCCATAACCAACACCCACAACTAACCATAATCATCCACAATTAAATTATGAAGACTCTGAGGAAAGTTTATCATCCAAACAAAGAGGTCTTGTTGCAATAACCCAATATTCACCATCAAGTTTACCGCTTTGTTTCCTTCACAAAAAATATGTTGAATTTGAGTGTTCGATCTTGAAGGGAAATTTATTACTACTTTTACCATGATATTTGTTATCTTCCAGTATGGGGTGCAACACTTCTTGACCAGATTAAAAATATTTAATGATTTGCCTTCCACTATAACTTTATTAAACCCCAAGCATTCCACCAATAAGAGGCCTTGAAGGAGTCCTCTAGCTTTCATAGAATGGGTGGCCTAAATTGCTTTTTTTTAGTAAAGGCACCTAGTAGATATCCTTTATCATTTCTAAGTACACCACCTACCACACAAGACTCAATTTCCCATTAGAAGTACTGTCGGAGTTGATTTTAACCCAATCCATAGGGGAAGGGGACCAAAAAACCGAGGATCTCGAAGAGAGAGGAGGTGGGTCATTAGACATATTTTATTGAGGAAAACCAAGCTTAATATCTATCGAGGCTTCATTAAGGATCCCACCATGTAGATCCAAGAAATAAAAGGTCACATTCTCCATAGATGCTCCAATCACTCAATCATACACAAGATCTTTAAAATCTAAATCCTCTACCCCAACAACCTTCACCCACTTTCTACCAAATAGATGTTGTAATCATTTACATCCATAATCAACATTCCACTCCATCTCGACCACCTCCCAACTACTACACCCCCACCCCATACATACGCTGACCACTTTCAAATGGATGCTCTTGTGATTCAAAATCTAACAATGTTGACCATACCTTATGAAATGCAGGTCATGCAAGAATAGATTAAACAGTTACAAATGTGCTCAACTAGCTATGAGTATAACAAACCCACTTATGTGAGTTTTTCTCAGAACCTATTCACCCCTATATGATCATGCCATAATACCCCTCCATATTTTAATGTCCTAATTTCAAAAAATTTAAAAGTAATAAAGACCATCAAGAATATTTGAGCAACTATCAATTTTTCTACTATCAAATTAGTGGTACCATACCCTCATACTCAATACCTTCCCTTAGTTTCTTGGGGGACCAACACTAAGTTGGTATAGTAACTTGCCCAGGCATAGTCTATACACATTTGAACAGTTAGCCAATGCCTTCTTAGAGCACTTTTTGACCAACATAAGGAATAAAATATCATTACCAGACCTATATAGTCTGTAACAATTTGATGTCGAGTCTATCCATGATTATGTTGCAAGATGGCAAACAATTACTAACGAGCTATCCCTTCCCATCCCCTAACCTAAGCTAGTTAAGGTATTTGTAAGGAGTTGCATTAAAACTATCTTAGATAATTTGCAAATGCAATAGCATGGCTCCTTCGAGGAGGAAACTACACATGCCAAATTAATAGAGGAAGTCAAAATTCAAAAGGAGAAGATCAAAGCCTATAAGAATCTAGACTATATCCTAAATTTATTTAGTAAGAAAAATTCTAATCCAAATTAAGGAAGATCAAAGCCTATAAGAATCCAGACTATACCCCAATGTTGTGCATTGGTCCACAAAGTTTGGGGACCATCTTGAAACTCAAAATTGTAGCCTCAAATTTGTTGAAGTCTAATATTTTGAATACTATAAGAGATCAACATTCTCTTTTACAATTCATAAACTATAATAACTTTAATATATTCATATTCTTATGTAAAAAAATTACAAAATTCTTCTTCGAATAAACATTCCACAATAAACTTTTAATTCTCCCTAATAGTTTTTAGGGTTATTTTTAGGCCTCTGAAGCTAATACATTATATGCTCCATGAATACCTAGTATACTTTTATTATCTAGACTCTTCTTATACCACTACGCCTTTCATTAATTTTTAAAATAAATATTAAATCAAACTATGCATCAAAAAACAAATTATCGAGCTTTGGCCTCTCTATGAGGTTCAAGGATCAAACCCCACTCAATATGAGGGAACAAAAATCTCTCATAAAAACATGTGTAACTCATTAAAAAAAAAAATTATCACATAAAACTAAATTACAATGTCATTTTTTAAATATATATATTTTTTAAATACGATTTCAAAAAAATCATTCATTAAAAAAATTATGACATAAAACTAAATTACAATATCATTTTTTAAATATATCTTTTTTAAATACAATTTAAAAAAAAATTATTTTTTATTTTTATATTAATTTAATCATATAAAATTCTATTTACTATTGTTAAAATATAATACCTAAAAATTTAAATTTTAATGTAATCTACATTATTATATATTTTAATTATTAAATGAAGACATTTATGACCCAATAATAACGTATTAGCATAACCATGTTTGGGATTCTCATTGAACTATAAAAAAAATGGCATGTAAGAGTGTAGTGTGGAACCGTTGAATGTTGTTAAGAACCTCGTACCTTTTACCCATAAAAATACATACACTAGGGTTTCGGAAGTCGTAGATGTTGCAAACCATTTAAATAAGCGGTCAAAGAAACCTCATGGTAAGTGCTTCGGATAAAATAGTATGTTCAGCGTTATTACACTGGACCCAAAATACATATGACTGGGATGCCTAGGAAATCGTTAACATTTTGGTTTGACCGTCTCCGCTACTAGCTTTCTTTTGTCTCTATGCGCACGCCTGCAAACGCCGGCCTTACGATCTTATCCTTATAAATTTCAGTATATATATAGATTATACAAGGCTACTTCCTATTTCCATCCAAGCTATTATTTCTTTTGTGTGTGAGTTTTTAACCAGCTGCCTCTACGGTTTTAATTGAACATGGCAATTGCCGTACCGTCCATTACAGAATTTAGGGTGGATGTACTATCTACTTCAATAGTGCAGTCACCTGTTCCATCTCCACAATGCTGGCTCAAGGGTTCCAACATTGACCTAACTGTTCCGCCCATAAGCCCTGGCCACTTCTTCGTATATAAATGTATCACTGGTAAAACATACGGAGAGCTGGTGGGCTCGATGAAGAGGGCGCTTTCTGAGACGCTGCTCCTATATTATCCGGTGGGCGGAAGGTTTAAACTCGGGAAAAATGACCAAGCCAAGGTGTTCCATTCACTAAAGCCCTACGTAGCCATACCCTTCTGTTGTGGATGACACCAAGCAAACCCCTACAAAACCAAATACAAAAAATAAATTAGATATGATTTTATTAAATTTACACGTTGACAATTTTACACTCCCATAATTATTTGAAAAAAATGAATGTTGCACTAGGAGAGCTTCCGTAACAGTTTTTAATAGCCGTTTTAATAGCACCCTTCCATAACCGTATCCAATAACCATTTGAAAAACAAGCTTCCATAACCGTCTCCAATATCTCCAATAACCGTGTGAAAAACACCCTCCTATAGCCGTTGAAAAGAAAGTACGCTCCAATAGCAGCGTAGCCATTTGAAAATCATTATTTAATTGTTGTCTGATTTGGTTTCCTTCTTATTTTGATCTTCCTGCTTTGGGTTGGGCTGCCTCGTGGTTATTTAATTTTTTAATGAATTAAAGGAGAACAATGGAGGAACGATTCCGCGGATAAACAAAAAAAACTTAGGATTAAACTACTACCTTACGTATCCTGTTAGATTAGTTAAATAAAGACACATTCCCGCAAAGTACTTTGGATTTCTGCATCTCAGGATTGAAGGTTGAAGTAAAAAGGGAAGTGTATAAAATTGATATGGTCATCGTTACGAGGTGGTAGAGGTTTGTGATTGCTTCATTCTACAAACAATAAAATTAAGATAGTTGGATAGATGTTTCAGTTTCTTGATTTTAATTAATTATTATCTTTTTAAGTAAAAGGGAATGGAACCAAAATATTTAATATGAAAACTTCTTTGAAATTTTATGGTTCTTAGCAATATGACCACTTGAAGAGATATTCTATCATCCAAACTTCAATTCTTATAATGTTTGATTGCACCTAGGGTTTACACCATTTTCATAAAGAGTGTAGTCAAATATGGCACTCTAATCCATAGCATTTATAGATTATCATCTTTGGTTCAATATAAAGTGTAATGATTATAATTATTCAGATAATATCATACTTTAATCCTAATTTAACATTAGAATTTTAATTTAAATTTTTGATTATAATCTAGTTTTTGCTAATTTTATATTTTTATGTTGGTTATTTATTAGTATAATATTGAAATTTGAGATATCGTCATGGGTACAGTAGCTGGAAAATATTTTAGGCCTACTCAGGGTCCATTCCCACCATATTGGATATGCAGCCATAGAAGGCAAATATCCTGTGTGGTGGATACATTTTCTCTATGCTCAAACGTATGGATATATTAATTATTCAACATCCTTGTGATTGATGCCATGTGTTATACCCATTCCCACTACCTTCACCTGACAAATTTGTAGACACCAAAACAACACCAATCCAATTATGTGATTACAAACACTGATCGCATTGACACACACAGCTTTCAGGGCAGCCCTTAGTGGTCAAACAGTGGTCCTAGCCATTTACATAGCAGTTTAGAAGGTTGAAAAGTAAACAGAGCAAAAGCTGGTCGTTTTAACAAGCCTTAAGCAAAAACAAGCCTTAAGCAAAAGCAAGCCTTAATCCAAAGCAAGCCTTAATCAAAATAAGGCCTTGGCCGAAGTGTCACGATATCGCGACGTCGTGATATCGTGACACTTCGGTGCCCAAAGCAAAGCTTTGGCCGAAGTGTCGCGATATCGCGACGTCGCGATATCGCGACGTCGTGATATCGCGGCACTTCGACGCCCAAGGCAAAGCCTTGGCCGAAGTGTTGCGATATCGCGACGAAGTGTCGCGATATCGCGACGAAGTGTCGCGATATCGTGACACTTTGGTGCACAAGGCAAAGCCTCGGCCGAAGTGTCATGATATCGTGACACTTCAGCACCCAAGGCAAAGCCTCGGCCAAAGTGTCGCAATATCGCGACGTCGCGATATCGCGACACTTCGGCACCCAAAGAAAGGCCTCGGTCTAAGCTCGCGATATCGCGACACTTCAGCATCTACGCCTGGGCAGCATTCAACCAATCAAAGGCGCCATTAAAACCAATCAAAGGCAGACATTTAATCAATCAGAGGGAGAAGGTGGGTAGACATTTCAAGCGATGAAGTGCTGCCAAAATCAAACACCCGATTGCATTCTTTTCGATTCATTTCTTCTACACCCGTAATCTCTTTCGCAAGGGAGGTTATTGGTGGCTGTTAGAAGGTGAATCCGGACCTTAAAACCCGACATTGGATCACAGTAATCCATCAATTTGACGACACCACATTCTCTAAGATTTTGAGCCCATCCCTAGTGGATTGGTGTCAAAGTCAAGTTCTAATGGGGGCGGCCTGCTTGGGCACCCCACGCCTTTTTGCTAGTTTCGTTTTAATATATTATGTCATTGCGCATTCTAATTAAATTTCATCATGCTCTCGCGGCTGCGATGTCTAATTTGAATGTGTATTCGATTTCAGAAGATTTTATCGAATATATCATGCTTTTGTCATTTTTGTTGTCCCACTAACCTGCAGGTGACAACATCGATTCGCGAATTACAGTCAAGAGCAAATCGACCGACTGTTTTAATGACAGCGGCCCTCTGGTAAAGTTTCTGGTTTCTGTCAAACGTGCAGGTCGTTAAATCTCATTTTACTCACCGATTTATCTAATATTTTGCATGGATCTTTTATCATTTTTAGAGAACAAGTTCTTCTTATTTGCAACAGGTGCTACTAACAACGTCATTGTGTCTCTGAATGCAGGATAAGCAACGAGAAGCAAGGATTTATCAGCATAAGCGATGGCAACACTCCGGCCCGCCCAGTTCAAATGTGGGCATGCGGAAGGAGTATTGATAACGATTGTAATCAAAAACATGCTAACACTCCTAGCCCCTAAAAGGGGAGGAGATGGATTGTAACTAAAAGCACGAGATTCCGGGCAAAGGAAACACTAATTGCGATTGCATTCAAAATCAAATGCGCTTAAGTCCTAGAAATGTAAATTGCATGAAATGAAAGAGACGCATTAAAACGAGACACAAGCAAATGGAGAAAACACAGCCCTTTCATTAAAATTTCTTGATCTCTGTTACAATGACGCCTCCTCCCTTTTCAGGGGCTAGGAGCGCTAAAAGAATTTGATTACAATCACTTAATGTTCCTCTTTCCGCGTGCCCACGATTGAAATGGACGGGCCAAGATGATGCCGTCGCCGATGTCGATGAGTTCTTCACCTCTCGTTGCTTCTCCCGCGAACAAAGAAACAACCAAGATGTCGTAGCACTCGCCGCAAATGGAAAGTGTTCGTTCTCTAGAATTAACGAAATATGCATGTAAACATTTTCCTGAAACAGTAAATACAGTGAGTCCAAATGGCTTGAAATCTTGACGAAGACAAAAAAGTTACCGTAAGGCCATTGCCACCGAGACAACTGGCCAATCTGCCTTCAACCGGAATTCGTCCCCGGGCAGGACGAATTCGACTCGCAATTCGTCCCCGGGTGGGACGAATTCTTCCGTGTTGAAGAAGCCGACCTGTCGTCGCTCCAATGTCGATTCCCGAGACTTGCAAAACGCCTGCAAATAAGGGGGTTATGTAATTGGGGCCATTTTGGGACGACCCAGATGGTCGGATTCTCCCAATTTGGCCTCTACCCTCGGGAATTTGATCTCGCCACCTGCAAGTCGGTGAAACAACAAAGCGACACAAAACATACTAGAATCTGATCAAAAGTTACGAACTTGCAGCTATGAGTTAACCAAACATGATAACACAAAATGCAACCTGAAAAAGTAATCTAGAATGCTCTAAAACTTAGAAAGTGCGGGGGTGCCCAAGTGGGCCTCCCACCGTTGGCACTTGATTTCGGCGCCAATCCACTAGGGATGGGCCCAAAACCTCTTAGGATTGGGGGGTCGGCGAATTGGTTGGTTCATGTGTCCATGTGTTGGATTTGGGTCAGGTTCAAGCTTCCAAAAGCCACCCAACAACCTCCCTTGCAAAAGAGATTGGTGGATGCGAGAAGGTGAACCAAAAGGGATGCAAGTGGGTCTTCAACTCGGCAAGCACTTCGTTGCTTGAAATCTCCTTCAACTTGTCTCTTTTGGGTGAGAAAAGTCCCACCTTTTATAGACCCATGGGGTCTTTTTCGAGAGGGAAGCATAGGCGCCACGTGTTGGTCATAGGTGCCATGTGGCGCTCTAGTCTTCCCATGAGGGAGGGGAGTCCTCCATACTTGGGCTTTCATAACTGCCCTTGTGATAGTCCTCTAACGGCCCATATGTTCACCCACACACGCGTGCGAGGTAGGAGTCTCTGGGTGAGACAGATTCTAATTTTGAATTCGTCTCTGGGTGAGACAGATTTGAATCCGTCTCTGGGTGAGACAGATTCTGAGCAAAGTGCTTAAATGTGCCAAATTGCCCTTTTGACCTTACAAAATTGCTATGAAAGTGGTTAGGACCACTGTTTGACCTCTGAGGGCTGCCCTGGGGGCTGTGTTTGTCAAAGCGATCAGTGTTTGCAGTCACGTAATCGGATTGGTGCTGTTTTGGTGTCTACAGATGCCCCTTTTTGGGAAGCGCTACGGGTGACGCAGTGCTGAGCAAAAATAGATAACCAAAGCACTAATGATTAGGGTTCCTTGGTAACCTAACCAACTTTTGATGCCTCAAGCATGGAAAGGGCATGCATTCTTGAATCCTTGCTTCTGACGAGCTAAGGAATTTGATTTCAAGTATTAACCTATTTTGGTGAGGTGTGACTTGAACTTAGACATTGATCAATCATGAATAGGCGAAGGGCGTTTTATCCTCAGGGGGAACCTTGTGTTCATGATTCACGAAATGCCAAGTGTTTGATTGATTTGATTGTTGCTTGTTTACTGCCCCAAGCAGGAGCGTGATTGTCTTTGTCAATGATTCTTTGAATGCATGTCGTTTTCCTTAATTGGGTGTGTGATTGTTGATTGGTGACTAAGTGTGACTACCCCCTCAAGCGACGAATCGATGAGGGAATGACCTTCGTGAGCAAAGCGACGAGTCGCTTGACCCAAGATGACTTGTGCAAGGGTGCGTTTAGAGGGTTTACCGTTAAGCATATGCAATTTTTCCAACATTTGGACCTATTTTTGGTGGGTGTTAACCCTTTTGGTGATGCCGTAATGAGGTGAAATCATCGAAAATCTAACTTCCCGTGGAGCGGTCCGGCTATTATAGCCTTCTTGGGGAAGTAGGAGAGCGATAATTTGAACCCCGACATCGATTTTCTTTGCCCAGAGGTTAAGTGCAAGAGCACTTGTGTCCGGAAATGTTTATTGTTGTTTGTTTTTGTTGAATTTTGTACTGTTTTTGTTGTTTTTTTTTGTGACGCGTTTGGAGATGCAATTGTCGAAAATCCGTCTTCCGTGGAGCGGTCCGGCTATGGTAGCCTTCTTAGGGAGTATGATAGTGACAATTTGTGACTCCAATGTCGATTTTGTATGCCCTTGTTGTCAGGTGCAGTAGCACTCCTGTCGGGCAATTTTATTGTCTGTTTTTAGTGCATTTTTAGTCATTTTTCAATTTTTTTGAAGTGCTGGCCTGAATTCGTCCCTGGGTGGGACGAATTCCAGCTGGAGAATTCGTCCCTGGGTGGGACGAGCGCTAATCGAGCGCTCGTCCCAGCCAAGGATGAATTCCAAGGCAAAAGGCCTATTTAATGGCCAAAACTTGATTTTGGGCTCATTTGTGTCATTTTTTTCTTGCGATTTTGGAGCTCTGGGAGGAGGAGGTAATTCTGCGAAGCGAAGCGCTGCTGGAATTCTCTCTGCCATCATGAGTGCACAAACTGGTTCGAGCGGCGGAGCCGAAGCGAAACCTGTAAGTGTCCCTAGAGTTTATTTTTGCTTTTATTTGATGATTGTTTTTGTGTTGACGCTTTTCAAAACTTGAAGATTTTTTGTGATGTTTTTGTTTAACAGTTAAGGTTAGAAACCCTAGAACTGAAAATTTGATTTGTTATTATTTTTTTTTTTTGTGTTTGTGTTGTTTTTTTGCTTTGCAGGTTGTTAGGAGCCGGTACCGTGTACCCGCTGCTTTTACTGAGGCGCGGTTGGCATTGACCGATGATGACTGGGAATGGCTTGATGCCCTTGGGCTCAAGCAGGTGGCTCGACCGGAGCCTCGTGGTCCCGGATCGGGCCTATCTGATGGCCCTGATCAAGCTTTGGGATCCGTGGACCAATACTTTTCATCTCCCGACAGGGGAGATGACTGTGACTCTTGAGGACGTCTATCGGCTGCTTCGGATTTCGATAGATGGTCTGCCTATTAGGACATCGCCGTTTGATCAGTGGACTGCTATACTTACGAGATGTTTTGGGCATGGGGGGCAGCTGGGTGTAGCAAACCCAGTGGAGACAGCCGAGGTGGATTGCCAGGCTGGCAGGATTTTGGTTAGCTGGTGGCAGGAGAGGGGGGTGTTAGGAGTGAGGCACGCATTCTTGATGGGCCTCATTTCTAACATTCTTCTCCCTGATTCGTCGGGCGCGAGGTTCCCGTGGAACCTGCTGGATTTGGTGTGGCAGTTGGCAGAGTGCCCGATAGAGGCACCATTGATTCTGAGATGGGGACAGACTTTGTTGGCACAGCTCTACGGGGAGCTGTATGGGGTCCGCTGTCGACAGCGGAAGGGTGTCAGTTGTAGTTTTTTGTTGTAGTGCTGGGGTTGGCAGCACATAGCTATTGAGAGGCCTACCGGGTTACCGTGGATGACTCGAGGCGATGATGGAGGATGAGGAGATTGGTTATGCAGTTTTGTGGCGGCGGTCTGCGGAGCAGGGCGTAGTCGGCGATGGGCAGGTGCCGTTGAGCACTACACTGATGCCTTTTCTCGGCTCACTCCAGGGGAGGTGTTTTGGCGTCCCTATCGGGACTATCCAGCCTGGCCTGAGGCTGGAGAGTGGCTCCGACGGGTACGTAGGGAGCGGTGGTTGACTGGGCGGCACGGGACGGAGCATGAGTTCTTTTCGTACGGCCGGGTTACACGACAGTTCGGGGTTCGCCAGGGGTTGCCTAGTGAGCCCGTGGTCTATCGGAGGCGTGGAGATGAGAGGGGGTTAGAGCCACCGGTCACTACGCCATTGGGCGAGGAGTCCGATGTAGTGATTGGTGTCCCGGACGTGGATGACGTCGGGACTACCACCGAGTATGACTCGTGGTGGGTTTTACGGCGATGGAGAGGAGAGGGGCCACTGGGAGGCACGGAGGCGGCAGTGGAGGATGCTGAGGCAGCAGGGGGTGATTGGGGGGCTCCATTGGATGACGTGGACATGGTTGATGTGGGTGATGAGGCTGTAGACCTGGGCGTTCCGGATCAGCCGGACATGCAGGACGTGGAGGAGCAGTGGGAACCCGAGCAGGGTGCTGCTCCGGCGAGTCCTGTGCGTCCGACAGATACAGAGGAGATGGAGTCTGAGATACGCGCTGAAATTGCGTGACTGACAGAGCTGCTATGGATACAGGATCTGGAGTTGGGGGATGCGAGGCGGGAGCTGGGGGACGTGCTGCGGGAGAGGGATTTCCTACGGGCCCAGCTAGCAGAGCGGGATAGAGTTTTGGCACAGCGTGATGATGCATTGTCTTACTATCATCGACGAGAGGCAGAGTGGTGTCTGCACCGGATAGACTTAGAGAGGGAGGTCATCCGTCTTGGTGGGCGGCTACCTGAGCCTTCGGTCAGTGGATCTTCACGGCGGACGAGGGATAGTCTGACTGAGCAGTCAGCATCATCTCGTCGCAGGCGGTTAGATGAGGGAGGTGGTAGTAGGCATGATGCAGGGGTTGGCAGTAGCCGCCTTGCAAGGTCCCATAGGACCCACACCACGGGGGGTAGTTCCCGTCGCACCGATCCTGCGTGATCATGTTGGTGGACGCCTTAGGTTGGGTTTTTGGGTATGATTTCGGGGTCTGAGGACCATTTTTGTAGCCTACGGGCATATTTTTGGCGATATATATATATACCGATTTTATTTGGTTTTGTACGTGTGATGTTTTATATTTGTTATGCGTGATGGCTAATTACTATGGATGTATGTATGATTATCTTTTTTTGATGGATTCAGATGTTATGATGAGTGCAAGTGTTTTTGATTGTTTTTATGTGATATGCAAAGTGAATGAATGGAATTTTGTGATGATTGGTTATGGCACCATAGGCTGTTTAAGATGCTTTTTATTGTTATGGTGTATGACTCTTGTATGGATATATGTGTTTTTCTATTTTTTGTATTTTTTGATGGTATTATAAGGATGATAGGTAGCGCAGATGGTTTAGGAATGTATGTAATGTTTTCTGAGATTCAGACAGTTTTAACTCATTATCCATGACTGTACTTTATCTTACAAGACTTTTGGTCAAGGTATGAATCGGACTTGTTTTTGACCGAGTTATTTTACATCCCTGTGTGTGCAATTGAGTTCATTTAGTGGTATTTGTTAGGATACCGCCAGTGCCAGATGGGCTTTCAACCGAACCTGTACTGAGGATCACCTAATTAGCTCCATGAATTCCTTTGTTGTATGTACTAAGATTAATCTGCGGTGTAATCCAGGATGCCATAAGCTAGCTCATCCACATGCAAACATTGATCTGTACGCAAGTTAATGTGACAGATATATCGTCATGCGGGAGGTTTACTTCTATTACCGATAGGCTATCAACCAAATTGGTACTGAAGCTTGCCTTATGACCTATAGAATGCTGAGAGTTCCAGGGATTCAAGGTCAACTCCCTTCTTTTCTTCAATTGTATTGGGATACTTGCTCATTTGTAGTGATGAGATCACTGTTTATTTTGATTTGTTTTTCTTTCGAGCAAGGGACTGGGGATATGGAGTGACGAAAATCACTGTTGTTTTTGCCTTTTGATGTGTGCACTGTAGGTTGTCAAATTTTGGAGTTTTGACATTTTGCAAATTTTTGGTGTTTTGCAACTATTGAGAACTTTAGGGATTCTTAGGGAATTGGGTAGGGAGGATGCTTGTCCTTTTGCCAACTCTCAGCATTCTAGGGGTCATTCGCACAGGGGGATGATCAAGATAACCGTTTCGCTTGTGGTGACCTAGATTACTTTGCAGGTTTCATCTTTCGTTCACACAACTTGGGAATTTTTAATGTTTTAATTTGTGTTGGGATGTTACGTAACAAGGTGTATTTCAAGTATGATTCTACCTTCGTAAAATCTGTTCGATTTGATACATTACATGGTTAAAGAGGAAAATGATGACTGAATCACTGAAACTCTTGGTACATTTACTAGACCATTGACTGTAGTGTGGTAAAAGTTATGCATGGTGTTTTTGTTGTTTTTGTAAAATGGAACTATGCGGAACAAGATGGACTAGCAGAGCAATTGCAGCCTATGGTGCCTTTGACCTATACAACCACAAATATGCAATGTATGGATGCAATGCTTAATGCAACTACATATTTTTGTACTTTTGATGGATTGATTTTGTGAATGTGAATATGCGGTGCTAGAGGAACTCTCTATTGATGAATTTGACCAAGCGATTGCGATAATCGTTGGAGCTTTTTAGGTTTGACCAAGTGATTGCGATAATCCTTGGAGCTTTTTGGTGTGACCAAGTGATTGCGATAATCCTTGGAGCTTTTTGGATTGACCAAGTGATTGCGATAATCCTTGGAGCTTTTTGTTTTGACCAAGTGATTGCGATAATCCTTGGAGCTTTTGGATTGACCAAGTGATTGTGATAATCCTTGGAGCTTTTTGCGTTGACCAAGTGATTGCGATAATCCTTGGAGATTTTTGTTTTGACCAAGTGATTGCGATAATCCTTGGAGCTTTTTGTTTTGACCAAGTGATTGCGATAATCCTTGGAGCTTTTTGTGGTGACCAAGTGATTGCGATAATCCTTGGAGCTTTTTGTTTTGACCAAGTGATTGCGATAATCCTTGGAGCTTTTTGGTTTGACCAAGTGATTGTGATAATCCTTGGAGCTTTTGGATTGACCAAGTGATTGTGATAATCCTTGGAGCTTTTTGAGGATATGGCTTTCTTAGATGTGGAATGGTCGCAAATGACTGATATTCAAGGGTTCTGTTTCCTTGATACCATCAAGAGAAGCTAGCCGGTATGTCCCGGGTCCTATTATGCTATCAATGACATATGGACCTAACCAATTTGCCATGAATTTGTCCCTCATGTGGGACGGCAAATTTGAGTTCTGTTGGTTTTCCTTCAAAACCAAATCACCAACCCGAAAGTCCCTTAGGTGAACTTTCATGTTGTAAGCCCTTTTAAGTCGCTCTTGATAGATACGTAAATGCTCGAGAGCATTAACGCGTCGTTCGTCAAGCAACGTAAGTTGGTCTAACCGGGCCTGCCGCGTAGTGTTATCATCGATGAACTCCTGCATTGATATGCGGAGGGAAGGAATTTCCAACTCGAGAGGCATTACTGCCTCTGAGCCATACACGAGCGAAAACGGAGTTGCCCCAGTGGGCGTCCGAATGCTAGTGCGATAAGCCCAAAGGGCAAGTGGGATTTGTATGTGCCAATCCTTATGACTGTCTGCGACTGTCTTTTTAAGGATGGCGACTAGTGTTTTGTTTGATGCCTCTCGCTTGCCCGTTTGCTTGCGGATAATAGGGCGTTGAAAAGTTGTGCTGAATTTTGTACTTTGTGGTCAAAGCACGCACGTCTTTGTTCTTGAATGATGGCCCATTATCTGAGATTATTTTGGATGGAATACCAAAATGACATATGATGTTATGCAAGATGAACTCCACAATGCGGGGTCCTTTCGTTGAGGTTAACGGAATTGCTTCCACCCATTTGGTAAAATATTCTGTGGCCGTTATGATAAACGTGTGACGGCCTAACGATGTAGGGGAGATCTTTCCGATTAGATCGAGGCCCCACTACGAAATTGGCCAAGCAGATTGGACTGTCTATAGGGCCTGGGAAGGTACGTGCATCAAATTGGCATGATGTTGACACTTCACGCACTTCTTGACATATTCGCAACAATCTCGCTCTAAAGATGGCCAATAATAGCCCATGCGAAGAATGCGCTTTGCGATGGCCATACCACTAAAGTGACCACCACATGTACCGTCGTGCGCTTGGGCGATCGCCCAAGTGGACTCTTGCTGGTCCAAACAACGAAGAAGAATTCCGTCATAGCTGCGACGATACAAAATGTCTCCTATCAAGACATACTTAGCCGCTTTCTTCTTGAATGTTCGTTTTGCGGCGTGCGTCAATCCAAAGGGAAGATTACCTAACTTGAGGTAGTCTCTTATGGGTAAATACCAGTCTTGTTGATCAGAAACCTCGACAGTATGAACAACCAATCCCTTTCGAAGTTCTTCCCTAACAAATGCTGAATGGGATAGAACTTGTAAGAATAGCGTTGTGTTGCTATTAATGGGAGTGGGGGAGAACAAGGACCCCCGCTTGGCACGTTTCGGACGATCTCGGATTCGAAAGAACTTATCCGAGGATGGTTCAATCTGGATCATGTGGATTCCTCGGCGTCAAGTCTGAGCTTGCACGCTCTATCGCGGATTGCGATAAGGTTTTGACTTGAATAGTTGTCATATCACCCGAAAGGTCTTGCGGGATTAGTGACCCCAAAGAGGCCATTGTGTCCGCAAAATGATTCGATGATCGAGGGAGTGCCTCGATGTCATACCACTCAAGTTTTGCCAAGAATTTGTCCACGAGGGCTTTATAGGCCTTCATAACTGGGCATTTGCATTGATATACCCCTTTGACTTGATTGACTATTAACAGTGAATCACCAAAGATATTCAATCGTTTGATGTTCATGGCGATTGTTGTTTGAAGACCTAGGAGCAAGGCTTCATATTCTGCATTATTGTTGGTGCACTGGAAGTTTAATTTAAATGACAGGGGCATTGGAGCGCCCTGCGGTGTGAAGAATACAATTCCTGTGCCACCACCTTGCTCGCATTTAGAACCATCGAAGAACAGGGTTATGTCGGCCTGTGACTCAAGCTCATCAGAATCTGGCGATTCTGAGACATGGAAGACCCCATCATCGGGTAGTTCTATGACCAGAGGCTGATCGTCTTCAAGAGGAGCCTCTCCTAGTTGATCGGCTATGACTTGTCCTTTGATAGATTTTTGCCCAATGAACTCAATGTCAAATTCCGTCAACAACATGATCCATTTCGCCGTGCGACTACTATGATAAGTACGACTCATCATGTATCGCAATGGATTCTCCTTAGACACAACATACGTAGTGTTGCTCAGCATGTAGTGGCGTAGCTTTTTGGTAGCAAACACCACTGCCAAGCATAGTTTCTCAACGTATGCATAGTTAAGTTCGTAACTTACTAGAGTGCGGCTAAGATAGTAAGTAGCCTGTTCTTTGTGAAGTTCATTCTTTTGGGCTAGCATGGCGCCCAATGCCACCTCAGTAGCTGAGATGTATAAGTAGAACGACACTCCTGGTCTAGGTGGTGCCAATACTGGCGACGAAGCCAAGTATTGTTTGATTTCGTCAAAGGCTGATCGACACTCGTCATCCCAATGAAATGTGACCCCCTTGTGCAATAATTTGTTCATGGGTCGGCATTTGTCAGATAATTGCGCTATGAAGCGTTTAATCGACGCGACCTTTCCTTGCGGACTTCTGAGCTGCTTGATAGTAGTTGGGGGAGCCATTTCAAGGATTGCCTTGACTTTCTTTGGGTCCACTTCAATGCCTCATTTTGAGACTATAAAACCCAAGAGTTTTCCAGATGTGACGCCAAATACGCACTTCTTGGGATTCAGTCTGACCTTATGCTCTATGAGGCGATCGAGGATCTTGCTTAAGTCACCGAGATGATCTGAGCGCAAAAGAGACTTGGCTAACAAATCATCCATGTAATCTTCCAAAGTTTTGTGCATGTAATCGTGGAAGATATATGTCATGGCACGTTGGTAGGTAGCGCCAGCATTTTTAAGGCCAAAAGGCATGACCTTATAACAAAATGTCCCCCAAGGCGTTGTGAATGCCGTTTTAAGTTGGTCTTCAGGATTGATACGAATTTGGTTGTATCCTGAGAAGCCATCCATTAGGGAGAGCATTTCATGACCCGTTGTAGCGTCTACTAGCGCGTCGATGCTTGGCAAGGGGAAATCATCCTTAGGACTCGCTTTGTTTAGGTCTCAAAAATCGGTGCATATGCGAATCCTCCCGTCGGGCTTCTTGACGGGAACCATGTTGGACAGCCATGGCGGATAATCCACGCAGATGACAAACTGTGCATCCAACAACTTTTGTAATTCGTCTTTGACCATCAAGGCCACTGTTGGGTGCATCTTGCGTAGTTTTTGCTTTACAGGCTTGATTTTCGGATCAAGCGTTAAATTATGCGTGACTAGCCACGGGTCTAGTCCCGACATGTCTCTCGTATGACCATGCAAAAACCTCCTTCTTCGCTTTGAGAAGGGTAATGTAATCGGCTTGCTCTTCGGGGGAAAGACTTACCCCAGCTTTGATAATCTGTGGATTCGTTGGGTCTAAGCCGATGTCTACGTCAGTCGTTTCTTCGACTGACATGTGGGATCCTTCCTCCAACTGATGTGGAGTCGGGATCAAATGGATATCATTGGCTGAGTTTAAATCTACGTTTGGAACCTCGGGTCCCTCTTCAGCTCGAAAAATTTCTTGAGTTGTCCTTGGGGTCAAATGAGGCATTTCACCGAAAGGCCGATACTCGATGGTGATAAAGGTGAATTGACGCGATCCCAGTCGATGGCATCTATGTCTAGATGCAATGACCGTGTTGGATCGGCCAGATTGCGGATGGGTGCGGTCAAATCAATGGAGATCATGTGGATGGAATGAATTTGGTCTCCAAAACCATGGGTGTGATAGCTCGATTCTTTTAGATGCTCCCTATACTCCGGATCTGGCTCTACGGGAACGGGCACGAATGGATCTTCCCTAGGTGCGAATCACCCTATTTGCAAAAAGGAGGGCGGGGTCTTCCCTCGACACTGATGTCATGATGGGATCTCGAGGTGGACGATGCTCATCTTGAATTTGGAGCCATGGGTCCAACACTTGGTCCCACCTTGCTGGGTCTACCTGCCATTCATGCCCTAACCGTATGCCCATCTGTCCCATTAGATCTTCATGAGTTAAAGCATGGTGATGTCGTCGCGCATGTCTGAGATAGTCCATCTCAGTCTCATCTTCTGAATCACTTTCATAGATCCAAAATTGTTCATCCTCTTCAAGCAACTGTTGCTTGCGACGTTGAGGATCCTCCTTGTTCCAGCAAGTTAATCTGGTCCCATTGTGGTTGTTCCACTCTTGGTGGAGGGACCTGATTCTCTTGATGTTGTGTTGTTTCATCTGGAATCTCTAAGGGGAACAACTTCAGAAAGATGTCCGACAGGTGTTGGTTTTCTCTTTGAGGACCACTGTCCGAACTTTCGCCTCTCTCTAGCAAAGGAGAGGGATTACTGCTATTTCCAGGGGTGTTTGTTGACCATGGGAGGTAGTCTCCCAATGTGTATTTTGTATTTGGATTGGCATAAGGGTCTAATGCCAATCCCCCCTTGTTGCCTATTTCTAGGCCTTGCATATTTTCAACCAAGATGTCTAATGGTAGGGGATGGTTGAACCCTACCCCTGACTTGTCATATGGCATCTGATATCTTGGTTGGCAAAGGATCCGCATCCCTTGCTCATATCTGCCTAGCCCGTATCCATGCCAATTGCATTGGCCGAGATATTTTAGGGCAAAATCTGGGTTTGACAGATAGTTGATGTTTTCAACAAAAGGCTCTTCGTCTGCTTCCTTTTGTTGGCATGGTTCAAGACCATGATCAAGGCCCCCATACACGAAATTTGTCTGGTTTGGAGGGTAGCCTAGAGGAACAATTGTCCCTATGGGAAGGCGAGGTCTTCCCATGTCTTGTACTGACTCCAATGTCGGCGTCGCCACAACATTTTGTACCAAATATTCCCCCAAGCCCGTACTGGCCATTTCAACAGTGATTGTTGATGATTGGGTGGGAGGAAATGGTAGTCCTTCTTGACTCCATTCCATGTTTGGTGTTTCAGGAGTCTTAGTTTCTGTTGTGCTGGGTGTTTTCTCCGTTGATACCGTTGAGATTGTGGGCAACCTTTCTTCCAAGGGTTTAACCTCTTCCACGATCTGTTTTCCCTTGTCCTTCTGTTGGGCCATGATAGGTGGCGTTGATGATGAAGGAGCAGTGATGAGGTCTCACCTCGGTCGGGATTTTGCCTTGTTGGCCACCAGCGGTGCTCGCGGTATCGGACCTTGTTTAGATGGATTTAATTGAAAATCCAAATGCGTTGAAGGGAGGGTCGATTGAGGCATGAATTGTACCGCATTGCAATACTTGAAGGGCTCTAAGTCCATTGGGACTACATGTATTTCTCCCTCATAAGCATACTTTAAGCATTGGTGGGCGATCGAAGGGACACACTTCATGTCCCTGATCCAAGGCCGCCCTAGCAAGATATTATAAGCCATTTCGCCTTCCAGCACATGGCACAGTTGTAGGTATTGTCTTTTGTCCTACCCGGATAGGCGTAACAATTGTGCCGACCGTCGAGCATATTGCATCGTTGAAAGCTCGCAGTGTGTACGTGGAGGCTGTGATGTGAGAGGTCGGCGACTTCAAATGTTTTAAGGCTGCAGTGGTAATGATGTTACTGGACGAGCCAGTATCTATCAGCACTCTCTTGTACGGAATCCCGTTGACCCGCGCGATAACGTGCAGGGGTGGATCTGCCATGTCATTCGATATCGTTTTGACCTCATCTTCTCTGAATGTGATGACCGGCTCCGTACATCATTTCACATGTCCTACGAAGTTGTTGAAAGAATTTGCTTCGTGGGGCTGTAATTCAATGGCTTTTAAAATGTCCATAAGAGCTTCCCTATGGGGTGCTGACTCTTGAATAAGCTCGTAAATGGACAGCCTAGCCGATGTGGTCCGCAAACTCTGCGTGAGTTTGGTCCGTATCGTGACCTCGGGTCTAGGCGGAGGCAACTGCGTTGGGCGTTGTTGAGGCTGCGATGTTGTCGGAACTTCCCTCGTAGCTACCTCGGGGGCAACTGGCCGGGTACCTTCTGTTCCTTGTTACTATGCTAATCATTCCCACAAATCCCTGCGTGGGAAGATCCTGTCGCACCTCGTTAATCCGGAGTGGTTTTGTCTCGTGCCTCGTGGGCAGGCAAGGGGTCCTTGAATACCCCCATTTGTTGGTTGTTTGGCGCGATGGGGTTGTCCACGACCAATGTTCTATTGTCGATCAAATCCTGGACTAGTTCTTTGAATTTCCAAGCACCCATTCAAGTCATGTCCTCTCGCGCCTATGGAATCTACAATACAATTCTTCTCTCGTACCCCCTAGGCTTGGGAATGTTAGGGTCTATAGTTTGAATTTCTCGGCAGAGTGACTAAATTTGCCGCTGACAAGCGGTCAAATAAGGAATCCCTAGACTCCGCATATGGGGTGAAATGTCGTCTAGGGCGACGCGGGTAATTTTGCTCCTGTCTTCTATTATCTCTTTCATAAGCAGGAGGCACTGCCTGGTAATTAGCCTTTTGGGGCTGCGTTTCTTGCATAGGCGCGGGAACATTTATCGCAACTTGGTTGACTGCAGCGTGTTGTGGTTGCGTTGTCCCGGTTTTAGTGGTTTTATTCCACTCTTTCTTTTTAGGCTTAGCGATTGCGCCTTCACCTATTTTAATCTCTTCTATGACTCTGGCTTGCGCCAAAGCTTCTTCTAAGCTATCGTATTGCCGCAGCAACAATAGACCAGAGATTGATTTTAAGCAACTTTTTGCGAACATCTGCGTGAGATCAGACATAGGAGGATGGTAGGGTAACTTAGAAAGCAAAGCTCTCCATCGATTCCCATATGCTGCCATTGTTTCCTCCTCAAATTGTTTGAGGCTCGCCAGATCACTCAGTGATGCCTTCTTCCTTGTGTTGAAGGCAAAGCGTTCAAGAAACGCATCTACTAATTGATCTAAGTTGCTTATGCTGTGTTTGGGTAGTTGTGTGAACCAATCCGAGGCAGGGCCTACGAATGTGGTTATGAATGTTCTAAGCAACAATGCGTCATTATCTTGGATGCCGAAGCATTGGCTTAAAAATCTTGTAACGTGTTCTTGTGCGTCCTCTTCACCTTTAAAAACTGCCAATTGAGGCAACTTGAAGTGCTCGGGGTAAAGAGGTGTAGGCACTGAGGGATGCACCGGATTACTACGGAGTTGACGTAATGTGGGTTTTTGATGCCCAGAAGCTTTTGTTTCCACAGACTCCAAATGCTCCAATAGCGCTTGGTATGCATCGAAAGATTTTATTTCTTCCTCTCTTGTTCTCTCTCGTTGTAAGTTATGATAAACTGGAGGCCTATGGAGGGGTGGCCGAATGGCAGCCCTCCTGCCTTGATGGGGAGTTTCAACATATTCTACTTCTGGTTCGTACTCCTCGTAAAATTCTTGAGGAGTCTCTGGGCGAGACTTATGACCCTGATCAAGCCCTCGCTGAAGGTACCCATCATTGTTTCGGGGAGTTGCCTCCCTCTCGAATCCATGAGGTCTTGGAGGCAAAGCTTGACGAGGTCGTGGAGACCTGTCCTGCACCAACGGATTATGTCTCACATATTGTTTGGCTCTTTGAATGCGAGGGGTTGGCTCCCTCTCAGGTAGTTTATAGCGTAGCTCATCCGCTTCGCGTTGCATGCGCTCTCTATCCAAGCGGTGTCGATACTCTATCTCCTGATGACTTTGTTTAAGCCGCATGATTTGGGCTTGATGGGCGGCATGTTGGGTGACTATCGGGTCAATTTGGTCTACCCTATTTTGCTCAGGAGGTTCGAATGTTCCTCCTATGTGTTTGCCTTGATTTTGATGATCTAAAATTGTAATGGGTCGCTTCCCTCTGTCGAGGTAGGCGGCATGTACTCGAGGTTCTGGCCTCAAGGGGTGATCATGATGTCCACCTGGTGCGGAAACGCAAGGTTCCCGTGTTGTATGTTGTTGTCCTTGAGGAATGCGATGATCTTCCTCGCGCTCCCTCTCATAGGTGTGAAGGGGGCAGGCGGAGTTAGGTCACCCTGTGTAAAGAACCCTACGCTCTAGATTTTGTCTCTCTGTTCTGATGGGAGGTAAAGAAGGGATACCATATCCACGTTGTCCCTCCAAATGGATGGTGTACCTATCTAGCGCTTCATCGCACCGTGGCCACTCATGTCTAACCTCGAGAGGGCGATTCTCTATTTACCTCAAGGTCTACATGTAAGGCGTCCTCTCGAAAAGGGCTACTTTGAATAGGCATACCCCACCGAGGATTCTGAATTGGATTCTTTTGTAGGTTAGACCGATAAGGCGGTATGACCAAATCCTCAAGACTGAAGCGAAGGCGACTTGTGCCTGCTTCTTGTGTACCTTTCGGAGCTTCTGCCCTTGATTGGGCTTGGCTGTGGGTGTACACCATTGCGGTGCTTCTATGCTATCTAAACAGATTTTTATCTCTTTTATGATGATTTTTTTTTTTGTCTACACTAAGTAGAAATAAACACACGCATACACAAATCGTGATTATCTCTTTTAAGGATTAATAGTGTGTCCTAAACTGGTTTAGTGCATTTTGATGTTTTGTTTTGTTTTTGTAGGTTTTGAAGATCGTTTAAATGCATTATGACGGCTCATATAACTCCCAAAACGGTCGCCCCTTCAATATACCAACCAGGCCGATATACCAACCTCTCTATATACCCGCCCTTACGAGAGGGAGACTATAGGTACGTGAGAGCAGAAGGTACGTGGTACGTAGGCAGTACGGAAGGGGGATTGTCCTGTTAATGGCACCTACCATAGAAAACTTATCCTCGCACGCATGGGAATCACCCCAGCGACACTCGGTCTGCTTTCGTCAAGATTTACGCCTAACAACAGTTGACAATCGGGAAATGGATGCAAAGCTAAGCCAAGGTGGTGATGAACCCACCGTTGGTCTTGCTCAAGGGCTGGGGTCTTACGACCAGCTCCTTGGTTTAAAATTGTTTCGTGATGTGTGTGGGATTCATTTTATTTAACGAAAATGAAACAAGCATGAATGATTTTCCCTAAGCAATGCAGGATAAAATGAAAACAGTCAAAGAAACAGAAACAAAAACAAAAATTTTAACAGAGATTATAAAAATCCCTACCTCTTCTCTGCCTGCTCCAGTTGCTTCTGAATTTTTGCTCTGAAAATCCGTAGGCAGGAATTCGTCCCTCTGGGAGACGAATTGCAGAATAGAATTCGTCCCTCCCAGAGACGAATTTGAATTCGTCCCAGGGTCAGACGAATTGCAGTTAAGAATTCGTAACAGTCAGAGACGAATAGCAGTCTGTAACAAAAAAAATGTACCTATCAAGCACAAACACAAAAATTTGATCGCTTTTCTATGATTTTAAAAATATGGGACAGGTCCCACCGTGATCGCCACTGAAAGCACGAGATTTCGGGCAAAGGAAACACTAATTGCGATGCAACCAAAATCAAATGCGCTTAAGTCCTAGAAATGTAAAATGCATGAAATGAAAGAGACGCATTAAAATGAGACACAAGCAAATGGAGAAAACACAGCCCTTTCATTAAAATTTCTTGATCTCTGTTACAATGACGCCTCCTCCCTTTTCGGGGCTAGGAGCGCTAAAAGAATTTGATTACAATCACTTAATGTTCCTCTTTTCGCGTGCCCACGATTGAAATGGACGGGCCAAGATGATGCCGCCACTGATGTCGATGAGTTCTTCACCTCTCGCCGCTTCTCCCGCGAACAAAGAAACAACCAAGATGTCAGTAGCACTTGCCGCAAATGGAAAGTGTTCGTTCTCTAGAATTAACGAAATATGCATGTAAACATTTGCCTGAAACGATAAATACAGTGAGTCCAAATGGCTTGAAATCTTGACAGAAGACAAAAAAGTTACCATAAGGCCATTGCCACTGAGACAGCTAGCCAATCTGCCTTCAACTGGAATTCATCTCTAGGCAGGACGAATTCTGACTGCAATTCGTCCCTGGGTGGGACGAATTCTTCTGTGTTGAAGAAGCCGACCCGTCGCTGCTCCAATGTCGATTCCCGAGACCTGCAAAATGCCTGCAAACAAGGGGGTTATGTAATTGGGGCCATTTTGGGACGACCCAGATGGTCGGATTCTCCCAATTTGGCCTCTACCCTCGGGAATTTGATCTCGCCACCTGCAAGTCAGTGAAACAACAAAGCGACACAAAACATACTAGAATCTGATCAAAAGTTACGAACTTGCAGCTATGAGTTAACCAAACATGATAACACAAAATGCAACCTGAAAAAGTAATCTAGAATGCTCTAAAACTTAGAAAGTGCGGGGGTGCCCAAGTGGGCCTCCCACCGTTGGCACTTGATTTCGGTGCCAATCCACTAGGGATGGGCCCAAAACCTCTTAGGATTGGGGGGTCGGCGAATTGGTTGGTTCAGGTGTCCATGTGTTGGATTTGGGTCAGGTTCAAGCTTCCAAAAGCCACCCAACAACCTCCCTTGCAAAAGAGATTGGTGGATGCGAGAAGGTGAACCAAAAGGGATGCAAGTGGGTCTTCAACTCGGCAACACTTCGTTGCTTGAAATCTCCTTCAACCTGTATCTTTTGGGTGAGAAAAGTCCCACCTTTTATAGACCCATGGGGTATTTTTTGAGAGGGAAGCATAGGCGCCACGTGTTGGTCATAGGTGCCATGTGGCAGTCTAGTCTTCCCATGAGGGAGGGGAGTCCTCCATGACTTGGGCTTTCATAACTACCCTTGTGACAGCTCCTCTAACGGCCCATCTGTTCACCCACACACGCGTGTGAGGTAGGAGTCATTAATCGACTGTCCCTGGCTGCCACTTGGCACCATTCTTCCTTTTTCCCGTTAAACTTGGAATTCGTCCCTACCAAGTTACGAATTCGGAATCCGTCTCTCGGGTGAGACAGATTCTAATTTTGAATTCGTCTCTCGGGTGAGACAGATTTGAATCCGTCTCCGGGTGAGACAGATTCTGAGCAAAGTGCTTAAATGTGCCAAATTGCCCTTTTGACCTTACAAAATTGCTATGAAAGTGGTTAGGACCACCGTTTGACCTCCCGAGGGCTGCCCTGGGGGCTGTGTTTGTCAAAGTGATCAGTTTTTGTAGTCACATAATCAGATTGGTGCTGTTTTGGTGTCTACAGTAACCGAGTTTGGAATTAATATAAAAGGGCTATGCTCCTGCTTCCTCTTATGTTTTATCTTGATTTGATTACGTTTGTCCTATTTCATGCATCGAGTTAGTCTTTGTTTATATTGCATCTCAATACTGTTTTCTTCGAAATCTCATGCTTTCAGTGGCGATCACGGTGGGACTCTATCCTTGTTTTTTTTTTTTAGATTCAGAAATTGATTGAAATTTACGTTTTTGTGATTAAAGGTACCGGGCCGAATCAGAAACAGCCAATTTGGGCGAAAAAGACAGTCGATTTGGGTGAAAAAGACAGCCGATTTGAGCAAAAAAAAAGGTAAGGTTCCAAAGCTGTACCTGCATTTTTTTTTTTAATTATTATTATTTTCTATTTCTACTTTTTTTTGTCAACTTTTACTTGCTTAGGGAAAGTTGTGCATGCTTGTTTCATTTTTATTAAATAAAATGAACCCCACACACATCACGTGGTAAATTAAACCAAGGATCTGGTCGTAAGACCCCAGCCCTTCAGCAAGACCAACGGTGGGTTCATCACCACCTTGGCTTAGCTTTGCATCCATTTCCTCGATTGTCACTGTTGTTAGGCGTAAATCCTAACGAAAGCTGACCGAGTGTCATTGGGGTGATTCCCATGCGTGCGAGGATAAGTCTTCTATGGTAGGTGTCATTAACAGGACAATCCCCCTTCCGTACCGCCTATGTTCCACGTACCATCTGCTCTCACGTACCTATAGTTTCCCTCTCATAAGGGCGGGTATATAGAGAGGTTGGTATATCGGTCCGACAATGGTATATTGAAGGGGTGACCATTTATGGGAGTCATATGAGCCAACATTATGCATTTAAACGTTCTTCAAAACTTGCAAAAACAAAAAAAAACATCAAAATGCACTAAACCAGTTTAGGACACACTATAAATCCTTAAAAGAGATAATCACTATTTGTGTATGTGTGTGTTCATTTCTGCTTAGTGTAACAAAAAAAAAAATCATCATAAACGAGATAAAAATCTGCTTAGCTAGTAGAAGAGCACCACAATGGTGCTCACCTGCAGCCAAGCCCAATCATGGGTGGAAGCTGTGGAGAATATCCAAGGAGGCACAAGTCACCTTCGGTATAGCCTCGAGGATTTGGTCATACCACCTTGGTGGCCTGACACACAAGGCAGTCCCCTCCCTACCTCGACGGAATGGGACTATAGGGGCACCTATTCGAGGAGCACTCCTGTTCAGCATAACACTCAGCACACACCCTTCCATGAGGGGTACAGTCGTAGGAGAGCTCCCTTAGATGCTCGCTATGAGCGATCACCGCGCGATGAAGCGCTAGGTCAACATAGGGTTCAATAGGAGGAACCACATTATTACATTATCCCTCCTTCACCCCCTCTAGTTGTCAGGACTACAAGGACAAATCCCCTCAGGCAAGGCGATCCAACTCTGTCCATCCCCTTTTCAATTATGAAAGAGAGCAAGAGGAACACCCCTTCCTTGAGAGCAATATATAGTTCAGGAGAAATATCCCTCCACACCTGCTATCTATCAAGACCACTCACTGAGGCCAAATCCCCGAGGGAATGCCGCTACCCCCAATAGAGGGAGGCTACCTATAGATATCTTGGATCACTATGACCGAGATAGATATGTTAGAGAGGCATCTAACCCTTCTAGACATGAGACGGCAAGACCAACTATCTTAGAATCTGTCAAGCATTTCGCACATCGGATGCAACTCATGCAACTTGAGCTAGAACAACAATAGTTAGAGCAATGGTATCTTCTAAATAAAGAGCACCTTCTATGCAAGAAGGATGAGTTGTTCCAACACACTATGCAGGAGAGGACTCCAACCCCTCACACACATAAGACAAAACATTATGAGAGGCACAACCCTCGGGTGATAGACAAGTCTCTGTGACCTCATCAAGCATCGCCCTCGATGCCTCCCAGACATGAGCGAGAGGCTACTCTTATAACCAATGACGGGCACCTTCCTCAGGAACCCACTCAGGTTTATGAGCCACCTTTAGAAATTCATCAAGAAGCCTCTAAGGAATCAGAGCGAGAAGAAGAGCGGGATGAACTACCCTACCAAGGCATGGGGGGTGCTATCTGGCCACCCCTTCATAGGCCCCAAGTTCCTCAACAGGAACCAACCAAAGAGGAGGAGCTCAAATCCCTCGATACATGCAAAGCGCTAGAGCACTTAGACTCGATAGAGACAAAGATTTTGGATCTCCCAAGGCCCAACTTACATGAGGCTCCTTTCAAAGAGGATCAACCTTTAACCGTAGGGCTACCTGATGATGCAGTCCTCCATGTCTCAGAATCTCTAAATTTTGATGAGCTATACTCACTAGTCGAAGGTGAGGATAAAACAGAGATAGCCCACAACAATCACATGCGACAACATCGACATCCCATAAAAATCAAGGAATCATGTCAATAGATAAACATAATACTAGGGCATGAGTGGCGCGTTAACCCACCACAGTGGGACCAAACGTTACATCTACCACTTTGGGCACACAAAGATCAACTTCTGTCCAGAGACTTCATAGCAACGTCAGTGCCGAGGGTAGACCCTGTCCTCCTATCCATGCATAGGGACGATCCATTCATGCCCATCCCAATAGAGCCAGATCTGGAGTGTAAATACCATCAAGTTGGGGGTACCCCTATCCCCTGAAGAGCCATAATCCATCCCAAAAACCTCCAAGGATTATCGCAATCACTTGGTGAAATCCCAAAAAATGCTCCAAGGATTATCACAATCGCTTGGTCAATCCCAAAATGCTCCAAGGATTATCGCAATCCCTTGGTCATCCCAAAAAGCTCCAAGAATTATCGCAATCGCTTGGTCAAACCCAACAGCTCCAAGGATTATCACAATCGCTTGGTCAAAACCCCAAAATCTCTAAGGATTGTCGCAATCACTGGGTCACCCCAAAAGCTCCAAGTATTATCACAATCACTTGGTCATCCCAAAAATGCTCCAAGGATTCTATAATCGCTTGGTCAATCCCCAAAATCTCCAAGGATTATTGCAATCACTTTGTCACCCCAAAAGCTCCAAGGATTATCACAATCGCTTGGTCAAATCCCAACAATACTCCAAGGATTATCGCAATCACTTGGTCAAGTCCCAAAAATGCTCCAAGGATTATCGCAATCGCTTGGTCAAATCCCAAAAATGCTCCAAGGATTATCGCAATCGCTTGGTCAATCCCAAAAATGCTCCAAGGATTATCGCAATCGCTTGGTCAAATCCCAAAAATGCTCCAAGGATTCTATAATCGCTTGGTCAATCCCAAAATGCTCCAAGGATCCTAAAATCGCTTGGTCAATCCCAAAATGCTCCAAGGATCTCTAAAATTGCTTGGTCAATCCCAAAAATGCTCCAAGGATTCTATAATCGCTTGGTCAATCCCAAAAATGCTCCAAGGATTATCGCAATCGCTTGGTCAATCCCAAAAATGCTCCAAGGATTATCACAATCGCTTGGTCAATCCCAAAAGCTCCAAGGATTATCGTAATCACTTGGTCATCCCAAAAATGCTCCAAGGATTCTATAATCACTTGGTCAATCCCAAAATGCTCCAAGGATTATCGCAATCGCTTGGTCAAATCCCAAAAATGCTCCAAGGATCCATAAAATCGCTTGGTCAATCCCAAAAATGCTCCAAGGATCCCTAAAATCGCTTGGTCAATCCCAAAAAGGCTCCAAGGATTATCGCAATCGCTTGGTCAAAACCCAAAAATGCTCCAAGGATCCATAAAATCGCTTGGTCAAAACCCAAAAATGCTCCAAGGATCCATAAAATCGCTTGGTCAATTCCAAAAAGGCTCCAAGGATTCTTGCAATCGCTTGGTCAATCCAAAAAGGCTCCAAGGATTCTTGCAATCGCTTGGTCAATCCAAAAATGCTCCAAGGATTTCCACAATCGCTTGGTCAAAAATTAAGAAAATTCAAAAACAACAAAAATCATCAAAAACAACAAAAATTTTCACATCTCATTTCTAGGCATACTCAAATTCATCAATAGAGAGCTCTTCTCGCACCTCATATTCATATTCACAAAAATCAATCCATCAAAAATACAAAAATACATAGCTGCATTAAAGCATTGCATCCATACATTGCATATTTGTGGTCGTACGAGTCAAAGGCACCATAGGTCGTAATTGCTCTGCTAGTCCTTCTTGTTCCACATTGTTCCATTTTACAAAAATAACAAAAACACCATGCATTGCTTTTTACCACACTAGAGTCAGTGGTCTTCTAATGTATCAAGAGTTTTCGTGATTCAGTCATCATTTTGCTCTTTAGCCATGTAATGTATCGAGTCAGACAGATTTTACAAAGGTAGAGTTACACTTGAAATACGCCTTGTTACGTAACATCCCAACACAAATTAAAACACATAAAAATTCCCAAGTTGTGTGAACGAAAGATGAAACCTACACAGTAATCCAGGTCGCCATAAGCGAAATGGTTATCTTGCTCATCCCCCGTGCGTATGGTTCTAGAATGCTGAGAATTGACAAAATGACGAGCTCTTCCCCATTCATTCACCTCCATATATAGTGGTTTTCACCACTACCAAATCCCAATCATAGTTGGTTCCCAAAGTTGTAAGGATTTATACTACACATCCCTGCCAAGGATGGGTAGTCATCCCTAAGACCTAAAAGGACCAACGCCATTCACGAACAAGATTCCAAAAAATCATCATCTTAACACTTTCCATTCACCTTTGGTCTCCAAGTTGTAAGGATTCGTACTATCTGCCCCTAACCAGGATGGGTAGTCATCCCCAAGGCCTAAAAGATCAATGCCCTTACTCCATAATCTCCATCACCCCCTTGGTCCCTAACGTCGTAAGGATTCGTACTACACGTCCCTACAAAGGATGTGTAGTCATCCCCAAGTCCACAAGGATCAAGGCCACTCACCAACCCAAACTCACAATACTCAAAATACAAAATCAAATAACAGTGGTTATCACTACTATTCAAAATCCTTGCTCAAAAAGAATTAATAAAAAATAAACAGTGATCTCCATCACTATATAGATGAGCAACTTTATAAATCATTCAGCCAACAAATATTTTGAACTTGAATCCCTAGAATTCTCAGCATTCGAAAACCATCTAGGTGATCCTCATTATAGGTTTGGTTGATAGCCTATATGGCAATGGTGGTATCCTACCCGCATGACGATATGTCTGTCACATTCGCTTTGCATGTATGCAGACCAATGTTTGCATAAGGATGAGCTAGCTTATGGTATCCTGGATAACATCGTAGATTAATCTAACTAAATACAACAAAGGAGTTAGTGGAGCTAATTAGGTGATCCTCAGTACAGGTTCGGTTGAAAGCCCATCTAGCACTGGTGGTATCCTAACAAATACCACATAAATGAACTCAATTGCACACACAGGGATGTGAAATAGCTTAGTCAAAAACAAGTCCAATTCATACCTTGTTCAAAAGTCTTGTAAGATAAAGTATAGTCATGGCTAGTAAGTTAAAACCATCTGAATCTCAGAAAACCTTAGCTACATTTCTAAACCAACTGCGCTACTTTTCATCCTTACAATACCATCAAAAAATAAAAAAAAAAAAAAACCACATGTATACATACAAAGTCATCCACTACAACAATCGCATAAAAAAAACATCACAAAGTTCTAAACAGTCTATGGTGCCATAGCCAAACATCACAAATTCTATCCATCCATTTCATTTCTGCATATCAAAAAACATTTGCATTCATCACAACATATGCATCCATCAAAATAAATCAACATACAACAATCGCATTTATCATACCATATGCATACATCAATATAAAGTAGCATGCATCCATCAACATCAATCATTATGCATAAAATCATGACATATACACAAAGAAAGAAAATCAAAACAACAAAAACATCACAAAAATGCAACACAAAAACATAGCAATAAGCATTGTCGGACACAAGTGCTCTTGCACTTAACCTCTTGGCATAGAAAATCGATGTCGGGGCTCAAATTGTCACTCTCCTACTTCCCCAAGAAGGCTACCATAGTTGGACCGCTCCATGGGAAGACGGGTTTTTGACGATTTCACCCCATTATGGCATCACCAAAAGGGTTAACACCCACCAAAAATAGGTCCAAATGTTGGGAAATTGCACATGCTTAAACGGTAAAACATCTAAAGGCACCCTTGCACAAGTCATCTTGGGTCAAGCGACTCGTCGCTTTTCTCATGAAGGTCATTCCCTCATCGATTCGTCGCTTGAGGGGGTAGTCACACTTAGTCACCAATCAACAAGCACACACCCAATCAAAGCAATGACATGCATTCAAAGAATCATTGACAAAGACAATTACGCTCTTGCTTGGGGTAGTAAACAAGCAGCAATCAAATTGATCAAACACTTGGCATTCCCGAAGCATGAACACAAGGTTCCCCTATGGACAAAAGGTTACGCCCTTTGCCTAATCATGACTGATCAATGTCCAAGCTCAAGTCACACCTCACCAAAATAGGTTAACACTTGAAATCAAATTCCTTAGCTCGTCAGAAGCAAGGTTTCAAGAATGCATGCCCTTTCCATACTTGAGGCATCAAAAGTTGGTTAGGTTACCAAGAAACCCTAATCATTAGTGCTTTGGTTATCTATTTTTTATCAGCACTGCGTCACCCGTAGTGCTTCCCAAAAAGGGGCATCTATAGACACCAAACAACACCAATCCGATTATGTGACTACAAACACTGATCGCATTGACACACACAGCTTTAAAGGCAGCCCTTAGAGGTCAAACAGTGGTCCTAGCCACTTACATAGCAGTTTAGAAGGTCGAAAAGTAAACAGAGCAGAAGCTGGTCGTTTTAACAAGCCTTAAGAAAAAACAAGCCTTAAGCAAAAGCAAGCCTTAATCCAAAGCAAGCCTTAATCCAAAGCAAGCCTTAATCAAAAGAAGGCCTTGGCCGAAGTGTCACGATATCGCGACACTTCGGCACCCAAAGCAAAGCCTTGGTCGAAGTGTCGCGATATCGTGACGTCGCAATATCGCGACACTTTGGCACCCAAAGCAAAGCCTTGGCCGAAGTGTCGTGATATCATGACGTCGCGATATCGTGACACTTCGGCGCCCAAGGCACAGCCTTGGCCAAAGTGTCACGATATCGCGACGTCACGATATCGCGACGTCGCGATATCGCGACACTTCGGCGCCCAAGGCACAGCCTTGGCCGAAGTGTCGCGATATCGCGACACTTCGGTGCCCAAGGCAAAGCCTTGGCCGAAGTGTCACGATATCGCGACACTTCGGCACCCAAAGGAAGGCCTCGGCCGAAGTGTTGTGATATCGCGACATCGCGATATTGCGACACTTCTGCATCTATGCCTAGGCGGCATTCAACCAATCAAAGGCGCCATTAAAACCAATCAAAGGCAGACATTTAATCAATCAGAGGGAGAAGGTGGGTAGACATTTCAAGCGACGAAGTGCTGCCAAAATCAAACACCCGATTGCATTCTTTTCGATTCATTTCTTCTACACCTGTAATATCTTTCGCAAGGGAGGTTATTGGTGGCTATTAGAAGGTGAATCCGGACCTTAAAACCCGACATTGGATCATAGTAATCCATCAATTCGACGACACCACATTCTCTGAGATTTTGAGCCCATCCCTAGTGGATTGGCATCAAAGTCAAGTTCTAACGGGGGTGGCCCGCTTGGGCACCCCACGCCTTTTTGCTAGTTTCATTTTAATATATTCTGTCATTGCGCGTTCTAATTAAATTTCATCATGCTCTCACGGCTGCGACGTCTAATTTGAATGTGTATTCGATTTTAGAAGATTTTATCGAATATATCATGCTTTTGTCATTTTTGTTGTCCCACTAACCTGCAGGTGACAACATCGATTCGCGAATTACAGTCAAGAGCAAATCGACCGACTGTTTTAATGACAACGGCCCTCTGGTAAAGTTTTTGGTTTCTGTCAAACGTGCAGGTCGTTAAATCTCATTTTACTCACCGATTTATCTAATATTTTGCATGGATCTTTTATCGTTTTTAGAGAACAAGTTCTTCTTCTTTGCAACAGGTGCTACTAACAACGTCATTGTGTCTCTGAATGCAGGATAAGCAGCGAGAAGCAAGGATTTATCAGCATAAGCGATGGCAACACTCCGGCCCGCCCAGTTCAAATGTGGGCATGCGGAAGAAGGAGTATTGATAACGATTGTAATAAAAAACATGCTAACACTCCTAGCCCCTAAAAGGGGAGGAGATGGATTGTAACCGAGTTTGGAATTAATATAAAAGGGCTGTGCTCCTACTTCCTCTTATGTTTTATATTGATTTGATTACGTTTGTCCTATTTCATGCAACGAGTTAGTCTTTGTTTATATTGCATCTCAATACTGTTTTCTTCTGGAATCTCATGCTTTCAAAATTACCTGTGTGTTGGCTCCATTTTTCCCATGCTCAAACCTATGGATTTATTAATAATTCAACCCCCTTGTTTGTGGTTGATGCCATGTGGTATACCTGAGTGGTACAACTATGGCTAGCCATAAATATAATTTTTTAGGGCTTCTAAACTACCCAATATTTTTTCCTAAAGAAGACAACACCAGCCATTGTTTAGGCTTTGGCTCTTCTTCAGGAGGTCCAAGGTTCAAACCACGAGGTGGACGAGTGTGTAAGGGAGTCAATGTGTGGTGGTTGTGTTAAATTTCCTATTGATAAGCATAGCTCTCAACTTTAATAGAGATCATGTTTGGGATGATAATACTCAGAGTACATTAAAAAAATAAAAATATTGACATTTTAATTTCAATATTTTAATTATAGTTTTTTATAACCATTTTATTTATTTTTTAAATATTTTAATAATCTTATATCACAATATTAAATTTAAAACTTAAAATTAAGATAACAAATATTATTTTGAAATTGTATGTAGGACCATCATGGCTTACACTAACCAAATAAAAAAAATATTAAGATTTAAATTTCAATATTTTAATTGTATAGTCTATTTTTACTATTTTAATTTTTTTAAATATTTTAATAATATTATATTACAATATTAAAGTTAAAACTTAAATTTAAAATAATAAATATTATTTTAAAATAGTATGTAGACACAGATATTAACGTGGAACCAAATTCCAATAATGTGAAATATGGTTAAAATTAAATTTAGGATAATACTTAAATTTAAGATAATAAATATTATTTTTAAATAGTATGTAGACACGTAGGTATTAACTTGAAATGAAATTCTAATAATGTGAAATACAACTAGGGGCATAATCCTCTACCATTATTATGATTCAATTCAACTAATAAATACTACAATTTATTAGTATAAGATTGAAATTTTAAGTTTTAATTTTTTTATATTTTAATTGGCTACTTTATTATTATTATTTTATTTTTTTTAAATCTTTTTAATATTCTTATATTTATAAGAATTTATAATATTAAATTTAAGATATATAATATTTAAAGTATTATATATATATATATATATATATATATATATATATATATATATATATATATATATATATATATATATATATATATATATATATATATATATATATATATATATATATATATATATATATATATATATAGATTAGGTAGGAGAAGGGGTTTTAAAATATATTCAAATCTAATACATATGGGATTGACAAAGACCAAGAGATAATGCATCATTCTTATAGAAAATAGTCTTTGAGCAGAACATTATTCAGATCTCAAAAGAAAAGCAAAGTAAGAAAACAAATTGTTGCAATACCCAAAGGGATATCAAAACCAAAATTCCTAAAACAAAAACAAAGTGGAAAAGAAGTTGTTGCAATATCCAAAGAAAGATCACAAGATACAATAGAGAAGCTCACTACCCTCTATCAAGACCCCACACGCTAAAGTAAAACCTCTACATATACCACCCAAAAAACATGATGCCTTGAGAAGACACGACTCCCAATCAACTGGAACCCATTGTACACAAAGTATATATAGATGGCACCAAATCCTCGCTAGGAAGAAAAAATCAAAAAATAAGAGGCTCCAAAAAGCATAGGAAATATCACCCTAGCCTCCTAAACTTCCATAACCAACACCCACAACTAACCATTATCATCCATAATTAAATTTTTAACACTTTGAGGAAATTTTATCATCCAAAAAAAGAGGTCTTGTTGCAATAGCCCAATATTTGCCATCAAGTTTACCGCTTTTTTCCTTCATGAAAAATATGTTGAATTTGAGCCTTCGATCTTGAAGGAAAATTTTGTACTTCTTCTGCCATGATATTTGCTACATTTCAGTGTAAGGTGCAAGACTTTTTGACTATATTAAAAATATTTAATGATTCCCCTTCCACTATAACTTTATTAAAACCCAAGGATTCCACCAACAAGAGGCCTTTAGGGAGTTCTCTAACTTTCACATAATGGGTGGCCTGGACTGAATTTTTTTTGGAAAAGGCACCTAGTAGATGTCCTTTATCATTTCTAAGTACACCACTTACCACACAAGACTCAGGTTCCCATTATAAGTACCGTTAAAGTTTATTTTAACCCAATCCATAGGGGAAGAGGACCAAAAAACCGAGGATCTCAAAGAGGGAGGAGGTGGGTCATTAGACATAGTTTTTTGAGGAAAACCAAGTTTAAGATTTACAGAGGCTTCATTAAGGAACCCACCATGTAGATATAAGAAATAAAAGGTCACATTCTCCACAGATGCTCAAGTTTATACCTAATAGATGTTGCACCCCTTTAAATCCATAATCAATATTCTACTCCATCTCCACCACCTCCCAACTACTAATCCCCACCCCATACTACGTTGACCACTTTAAAATAGATGCTATTGTGGTTCAAAATCTAACAATATTGACCATACCTTATGAAATGTAGGTCATGCAAAAATAGATTAAAAAGTTACAAATGTGCTCAACTAGCTATGAGTATAACAAACCCACTTATAGTGAGTTGTTCTCAAAACCTATTCATCCCTCTATGATCATGCCATAATACCCCTCCAAATTTGAATGTCCTAATTTCAAAAAATTTAAATGTAAAACCATCAAGAATATTTGAGCAACTATCAATTTTTATACTACCAAATTAGTGTTAGTGATACCCTAATACTCAATACTTTCCCTTAGTTTCTTGGGGTTCCAACACTAAGTTGGTATAGTAACTTGCCTAGGCATAGTCTATACACATTTGAACAGCTAGCCAATACCTTCTTGGAGCACTTTTTGATCAACATAAGGAATAAAATATCATTACCATACCTATATAGTCTATAACAATTTGATTTTGAGCCTATCCATCATTATGTTGTGAAAGCATGAGATTCTGGAAGAAAGAAATATTAAGGTGCAATGAGAACAAAATTAACTCGATGCATGGAATGAGAAAACGTAATCAAATTGAGACAAAATATAAAGAGAAAGTAGGAGCACAACCCTTTTTATTCATAAGATTCTGACTCGGTTACAATATGTTTCCTCAGTTACAAATTCTCAGTTACAATCATGATTAATAATCTTCTTTCCGCATGCCCACATGCAAAGTGGGTGGGCCAACGTATTGCCACCGCTGGTGTTAATGAGTCTTTGCTTGCTACTGCTTATCCTGTGTTCAGCTGCTTATCCTACGTTCAGAGACACAAGAAAGATGTTAGTAGCACCTGCAATAAGAGGACAGAACTTTTGACTTTAAAAATCAATGAGAAATACGTGCAAAGATTGATCCGATACATGAATAAAACAACTCAGGCTTACCCAAGTAAACATTCGAGAAACGTAATGCAGGATAATATTTAAGCTACGTGATTAAATACAAAATGAACTAAAGCCACAATAGCACGATGATTTATATTCGATAAACTATTTAAGCATGACAATACGTGATATACGTTTTCTGAAATCCATATTGTAAAATACATAAACAACATACAATACAACATAAGATAAACGTGTGATATAGAATGAATCGAAATGAAGCTAGCAAAAAGGCGTGGGATGCCCAAGCGGGCCGCCCCGTTAGAACTTGACTTTGACGCCAATCCACCAGGGATGGGCTCAAAATTTTAGAGAATGGAGTGTCGGCAAATTAATGGATTCCTGTGGTCGAATGTCTGGTCTGAAGGTCAGATTTACCCTTCTGAAAACCACCCACCAACCTCTCTTTCACAAGATATTCTGGATGTGAAGAAGGTAAAATCCAAACTGATGCAATCGGGTCTTCGAATGAACAACACTTCGTTGCATCTAAAATGCTCATTTTTTCTTCTGGGCGGGAAAGCTCGCCGTTTTATAGACCCACGGGGTCTCTTTAAAAATGGCATGCAGTGGTGCCACATGGCGGTCATGCCTTCTCAATAGGGAGTAGACTCTGCCTTGACTAGGGCCTATGTGACTACAGTCTGCTAACTGCCAATCTACCCACCTACGCACGCATGCATAGTAGGTGGCCATGACTGACTGTCCTCGGCTGCCACTTGTATTACGTCGGCCTCCAGTTGTTTTAATGCTGCCTCTGAATGTTTTAATGTGTGCTTATTTCAATATTTTGTTTTTGATTATTACGGAGTTTTTGTCACGATATCGTGACGTCGCGATATCGCGACACCAACAGGGGAATAAGGCGCAGTGGCTAGAGCAGTCGTGATATCGTGATAGCGCTACGTCACGACTGTCATGATATCATGATAGTATGACATCGCGACTATCACAATATCGTGACAACGCTACGTCACGACAGTCGTGATATCGTGACAGTCACAATATCGTGACAGTCGCGATATCGCGACAGTCATGATATCACGACTTTCGTGACATCGCGGCAGCGCGATGTCATGATTGTCACGAATATCA